>CATIWR010380645.1:0-10005 GCA_949677035.1 Omphalea diandra
TATATAAAGAAAGTAAAATAAAATAAAATTATCAAACAATACAAACCCTCCCCCACACTTAAGACACAGTATCTTAAATATGGAGGAAAAAAGTTTTCATCACAACAAAACAAACAAATAACACACTATAGAAGAGGAAAAACAAAAAGAAAAAGAACAAAGGAATATGAAACTTCCCTGGAATCTCAAGGTGCAGGTGGTGGAGAAGGCGGAAGAAGACGATGCATAGAATCCCTAATTTGAATGAGGAGCTCGCCATGTGATGTGCGATGGGTGTGGGCCAATCATGAAGGAGTGGTTGAAGGGGTTGCGGGTTGGAAAAGAGTGGAAGGTTAGTGTAAGGATGGTGCGGGTCGACTATGTAAGGGTGAGGTGCGATCGGGCAGGGGTGGTTGAGGAGCAGTTCGGGATTTGATGAGGACACTATTGTTGGGTTGGGATTTGGTTAAGGTGCGTATTTAGTTGGCTACGGAGGAAGAGTCTACAAAAGAAGAGAGTCGTGAGGATGGTGGCTGCAAAATAGGAGAGTATTTGTTTTTTTTTAAGTACCTTTGTGCGCACCAATGCACATGTGTACATTGGTTGCCACACAAGGATTGGAATTTCTTTGTTCGGTGGCACGCACATGTGTGTGGCCCAAGTCGCACAGATTCTACCTTTTTTTTTGTGTGATATGTGCAGTCCTAAGCGTACACATGTGCAGTTTAGACCTCATAGGCACTGCCACAAGGGAGGATTTGTGCAGTGGCATGCACAAGTGTGTGGCAGAAACCACACAGCTTTTGTTTTTTTGTTTTTTTTAAATCCCTATAAAAACAAAACAACTAAAAAAAATCACATCAATTAAAATTCCTACACAAATCAAATTTTTATACTTTTGTATTATATATATATATATTATATTTATTATTATTTATTTTTTTAATTTGCTCGATGGAGCCGTGAGCAATCTCACTCAAATTTGAGAAGTTTTTAACTCCTCACGAACCATTTTTGTATCGAACTCACCTCCAAGATAGACTTTAAATAATGGTCATTCACTTTAAATGTACCTTCTTTTGGATGAGTTATTTTGACGGTGTCGTAAGGAAAAATTTGCTTGACGGTGAATGGTCCAGACCATCTAGATTTAAGTTTACCCGAAAATAATTTGAGGCGAAAGTTATAAAGAAGAACTTGATCTCCTTCATTGAACTGCTTGGATTGACGAATCCTCTTGTTGTGGTACTTCTTGGCCCTCTCCTTATAAAATTTGGAGTTCTCATATGCCATCAATCGTCATTCCTCAAGCTCATTCACTTGATGTTTTCGCTTCTCACATGTAAGGTCAAGATTAAAATCAAGAAATTTTATAGCCCAATACGTTTTATGCTTAAGCTTTATAGGCAGATGACATGTTTTTCCATAAACTAACCTATACGGCGTAGTGCCAATATGTGTTCTATAAGCCCAAAAAGTGTCATCTAACTTGAAGGATTAATCTTTCTTAGATTGTGCAACTGTCTTTTCAAGAATTCGTTTGAGATCCCTATTAGCTACCTTAACTTAACTGCTTGTTTAAGGGTGATATAAGGTTGCAACTCTATGCGTAATACCATACATTTTAAGCACCTTTTCAAATTGCACTTTACAAAAATATCACTTATTATTGTTCGAGGTGCACCAAAAAGCGAGAAAAGCTTCTTAAAGAACTTAACTACAGCCCTAGCATCATTTGTAGGTAAAACTTGTGCTACGACCCACTTAGAAACATAATCTACAACAACTAGGATGTATTTATTCCCAAATGAAGTCGAGAAGGGACCCATGAAGTCAATACCCCAAATATCGAATATTTCACATACTAAAATATAGTTTTGAGGCATTTCATCACTGCGATAGATATTACCTGAGCGTTGGCAATGATCACATTGCTTTACATACTTTTGGACATTCTTATAGATAGTCAGCCAATAAAAACCTGATTCATAGACTTTCTGGGATGTCCTATTTGCACTGTAATGTCCTCCAGCAGGTCCAACATGACAATGCTCTAAGATTTCCCATCCTTCTGAAGTTGGGACACATCTCCTCACAATTTGATCCACGCAAATTTGGAACAAGTAGGGGTCCCCCCAAAAGTAATTCTTCAAATCTGAAAAAAACTTTCTCTTTTGATGATGAGACATTCCCTTTAGTAAAATGTCAACTGCCAAAAAATTTACTATGTCAACAAACCATGGAACATCCAAATCACTTGCCTCTTTAATGCCATAAAGATGCTCCTCAAGAAATTAATCATTGATCTCAGCTTTGCTGAGCTTTTCTAAACTTGGATTCTCCAAATGAGATAAATGGTCAGCTACTAGGTTTTCAACATCTTTCTTATCACAGATCTCAAGATTAAACTCCTGTAATAACAAAATCCATCGAATTAATCTAGATTTTACATCTAATTAAATGAACAAAAAACGTAGAGTAGAGCGGTCAGTATAAACAATAACTTTTGACAATATCAAGTAAGATCTAAATTTATCAAACGCAAACACCACAGCTAGTAACTCTTTCTCCGTAGTTGTATAATTCTCTTGGGTGTCTGTGAGAGTCTTGCTAGCATAGTAGATGAGCTGAAAATGATTATCTTTCATTGTCCAATAACTGCGCCTACTACAAATTCACTTGCATTATACATTAGTTCAAAAAGAATAGTCCAATTCGGAGCTACATTATTAGGGCATTAGTCAATTTTTTCTTAAAAATGTTAAATGCTTCTAAACATTCTTGAGTGAAAAAAAAGGGCATATCTTTCTCAAGCAACTTAGTCAAAGGTCTAACAATTTTAGAAAAGTCCTTAATGAACCTCCTATAAAATCGGACGTGCACTAAAAAACTCCTAATTGCTTTAACTGAATTCAGGGGTGGCAACTTAGAAATAGTTTTAATTTTTGCTCTATCTACCTCAATCCCCCTACATGAGATTTTGTGCCTTAAAACTATACCCTTTTTAACCATAAAATGACACTTTTCCCAATTTAACACTAAATTGATCTCCTCACAATGTCTAAGCACTCTTTCTAGATTATGAAGACATAAATCAAAAGAGTCACTAAAAATAGAGAAATCATCCATGAATACCTCCATAATATTTTTCACATGTTCATCAAAAATTGCCATCATACACCGCTGAAAAGTAGCGGGTGCATTACACAATCCAAAAGGCATTTGGCGATAACCAAATGTACCATAGGGACACGTAAATGTCATCTTTTCTTGGTCCTCCAGAGCAATTAGAATTTGAAAGTAACCGAATAGACTATCTAAGAAGTAATAGTACATATGCCTTGATAGTCGCTCTAGCATTTGATCTATGAAAGGTAAAGGAAAGTGTTCTTTCCTTATGACATCATTCAACTTTCTATAGTCAATGCATACTCTCTACCTAGTGACGGTTCTTATGGGAATCAAATCATTTTTCTAGTTTGGAACAACCATCACTCCTCGTACTACCTACACAGGGCTTACCCATGAATTGTTAGAAATAGGGTAAATCACTCATGCATCAAGTATTTAATAACCTAAGTTTTTACAACTTCTTTCATGTTAGGATTTAGTCACCTTTGTGGTTGCATAACTGCTTTGAAGTCATCCTTCATAAGAATTTTGTGTGTACAGAGAGATGGACTAATTCCTCTTATGTCTGAGATCTTTCAAGCAATTGTTGTATTCCTTAAGAACAGTTAAAGGTTTCTCTTTTTGCCCCTTTTTCAAATCAGATGCTATAATCACTAGGAGTTTTGAATTTTCTTCCAAAAATGCATACTCCAAATGCTTAAACAATTTCTTCAACTCTAACATAGGTGGGTCTTCAATGGATGCTTTTAGTTTATGCTTTGTACTTCTATCAAATTCTTAAAAGGCTTTCTTCCTTATTATTGTATCATTAGCCTCTAGATAGGCTACTTGCTCATATCTTCCTCCTTGCTTGTCTCCTCACCTTGAATAAGATAATCCTCTAACAGATCTTGAGAGATAATTGTCTGCATATAATCAGAAATAGCACAATCCATGAAATAACAAGTATCATCTTGATCAAGTGATTATTTAAAAGCATCATAAATGTTAAAGGTCACTTCTTCATCTCCAACCCTCAAAGCTAATTTACCTATACTAACATCAATCAAAGCTCTAGCTGTAGCCAAAAATGGTCGACCCAAAATTAATGGAACCTCAACATCGATATCCATATCAAGTATGACAAAATCAGCTAGAAAAATGAATTTGTCTACCTTAACCAGTAAACTTTAATGATACTTTACGATATTTAACTGACCTATCAGCTAATTGAATGCTCATTTTAGTTGGTTCAAGCTCCATTAATCTTAACTTAGCAAATAATTTGTAAGGCATTAGATTTATGCTTGCCCCTAGATCAGCTAAAAGCCCTATTAATTGTCAAATCACCAATAAGACAAAGGATAACAAAACTCCCTGGATCCTTGAACTTTCGAGGTAGGTTGTTTTGTATGATGGCTAAACACTCCTCACTAAGGATCATCATAGATAACTCCTCAAGTCTCTTTTTGTTGGCTAGGAGTTTTTTCAAAAATTTCGCATACTTAAGGATCTGTAAAAGAACTTAAACAAATGGTAAGTTAATGTGGAGTTGCTTAAAGAGTTCAAGAAACTTACCATAAGGTTAATCTAAGCGATCTCTCTTAAGTCTCGCAGGATATGGAATAGTAGGTTTGAATTCCTTAACCAGCTTAGAACGTGCATCACCTTGGTCTTGGGTCTCCTCCACACTCTTCTCCTCGACTTAAGCTATAGGTCCAGCTTGTAATTCTTTTCCGCTTCTAAGGGTGACCACCTTCACATGTTCCTTAGGATTTGTCTCTGTATTACTAGGCAAACTCCCTTGTGGCTTTTCTGAAATCATTTTAGCAAATTGTCTAATTTGATTCTCAAAATTGAGGATGAAAGCTCCTTGATTTCTCAACATTGTTTCATGGTTCTTCAAAGTTGCATCTTGAGCTTAGAGTCGAACATCAAAAGCTTGGATGAATTTTGTCATTAACTCTTCCAAATTTGATTTCTTCTCTTGGGGTGGTTGTTGTTGTTGTTGGTACCCTGGTAGAGGATTATTCCTTTGTTACCCTTGGTTCCCCCATGAGAAATTTGGGTGGTTTCTCCATCTTAGATTATAGGAGTTACTATAGGGGATCTTGGAACGTTCCCCATATAGTCCACTTATTCTTATTGCATTCCAAGCATATTAGGACAATCTTGGCTTTTATGTCCCATTCCACACAAGTCACATTACAACACTTGACCCATTTTTGGTGCTAAAACTAATCCATCAATCTTCCTATTCAAAGCTTCAACCTAACTTGCCAAAACAGTGACTGAATCAAGATTATACATACCAGCAGATTTGTTACTCCTTGAATTTATTTGCCACTGATATTCGTTCATTGCCATCTTCTCAATTAATGCTTGTGCTCCATTTGGTGTCTTATTGTTGAGAGAACCTCCTGTCGCTACATCTATCATTTGACGAGTCATTTGATTCAATCCACAATAGAATGTTTGAATCTAAATCCAAGTGTCCAACCCATGTTGTGGGCACTTCTTCAACAAGTCCTTGAACAGTTCCCACGTCTCATAAAATGACTCGAAATTAGATTGAATGAATGATGAGATATCATTCCTTAATCTTATCGACTTTACAGGTGGAAAATACTTTAACAAGAACTTCTGTCATTTGGTTCCATATAGTAATAGAACCTTTAGGAAGTGAGTTCAACCACCATTTGGTTTTTCCCCTTAATGAAAATGGGAATAACTTTAAATGAATGACATCATCCGTTACTCCATTGATCTTGAAAGTGTTGCATATCTCTAAGAAATCAACTAGATGGGAATTTGGATCCTCATCTAGCAAACCATCAAAATATACTGATTGTTGCACCATTTAAATGATATTCAGCTTGATTTCAAAATTATTGGCTGCAACAGCAGGTCTCACTATGCTTGTTCCAACATCTGTTTGACGATTTACCATGATTACTATCTCTTGATTATGCTCAATCTTCTCTTGATGCATTTGCCTCAAATTCTGATGGAAAGTTCTATCTATTTCAGGATCTTCAGGTCCTAGCTCAGTTGTATTGCTTCAAGTCATACACCGCTAAAGTCCTTGAAAAGAGTAGAAACAACAACAAAACTAAAACAAGAAGGGTAAAAGAAAAAAATTGTGAAAAATAAAAATTAGCTAAATTAATAGATATAAAGTGTTCCTAATATTTTTATTCTCTGACAGCGACGCCAAAAACTTGATAGGGTTTGAGACCAACACCTATAGATCGAATAAACAAGTACACCTATCGAGTATAGCGTAGCGTAGGAGTATCAAATAGATCCTTCAAGGACTAAAAATACTAATATTAGCTTTTTCTCTATTAATTAACTGGTGAATTTAAGTGAATTAATTAACTAATTAAAAACTAAAATAAAATAATTCAACAAACTAGAATAATGAAAATATGAACTAGAGAGTGAGAAAAAGGTAAACAATATGACAAATGACACTCAAGTATTGAATCCCCCCTAAGACTTGTTAAAAAATTAATTTTCCAACAATACAATCTAATTCAATATTTATGGAACTGTAGAAATCTCTTTAGTATTTTAAAGTCATTCTCTAGATCATTAACATCTAATTCTAGATTGATTAATTGAAATCTCTTCCTAATTAAAACTCCTAAAATTGCATTATAGTTGTTTTGAATTTCACTATTAGTTTTGACCCTAATCCGAAAGATTTATGTTATCCTATCTCTAGGGGTACATGCAACTCCTTTCAATTGTGTTAAATTTATTTAATAACTTGATTTCTCAATCTAAGTTTAAAGAATTATAAAACAAGAATAAATACTCTGGACATATCAATTCCAGAAGATAAAGAGCAAACACAATTGAATTTCATAAATAATGAAAATATTGTATTATCTAAAGAAAATCACAATTCAAAACTCATCTTAGAGTTCACCATACCCAATTGTTTAACTAATTTAGTTCATAATGAAATTACTAGCCAACATCAAAATAAAAAAAAAATAAAATAGAAAAGTTTGCATTATAAAACCATTGTATTCTTCAATTCTCTTCAAGTTTGATGGTTGGCCAATAATTCTCCTTTTGTGGAGAGCCTCTTCTCCAGAAAAATAAAAATAAACAAAAGATTTCTCTCTAATAAAATAAACAAAAATTCTCTCCAGAAAATAATAATCCTCATAAACAAACCTCATCCTCTATTTATAATATCTTACTCCCTTTCAAAATAGGAAAAACATATTCTCCTCTTCCATTTAGGACAAAAAACTAATAAACTCTTATTTTGAATAGGACCGAGTGCTTCTAATTTTTCATATATTATGCACGACACTTGTCAATTTGAATTGGGATTGGACTCAAATTATGTATGAAAAATATCAAAATTGATCCATGAATTATCAAATTTTTGTTTGATCCTTGAACTTCTGAAATTATATAATTTCACCCAGAAAACTCTCATAATTCATCCATCAACCTCAGCTCCAATTTCTAAGATTTCCTATAAAATCACAAATTAATAGCCAAAAGTGAGACATCATCTGATATTTTTCTCCTAAATTAAACTCAATTAATAATAAAATTAACTCTAAAAAATATTAAAAATAAAGAACTATCTTATACCATTCGAGTAAAGGCGAGAGAGTTTGTTAAGACATATGAATAACTTAAGCTAGCAGGCAGTGTGATAAGAGTACAATCAATATTTTTAAAATAGGACTGGAGCTTGAATTGATTGATCGGTCGATTTTCAGTTCAATTGATTTGATTAATTCAATAAATATTTTTTAAAATTTTTTTTGAGAAATATATAAATATTATTTAAAAATTAGAAAAAAAATATAATATTTGTCAACATAAATTCAATATGCAGATGGAGATCCTCCATCTTCTTCATCTTTTTCGTTGGAGGCGAATGAATTAGAAGGAATTATGCAGAAACTTTATTGTATTTGAACACCGAAAAGTCATCGTCGTCGTGTTCTTGATCTCAACATCGAAGCAAAGGGGCGTTTACTAGATTTCTTGCATCTACAAAGAATCAAGAACGACGACAAAAGATCTTTCATGTTCTTGAATCCAAATAATAATGATAATAAAATGAATATAAATATTGGGAAAAAGATGAAAGAGGCAAAGGCACAAAACGAGAAGACGAGTACAGTTGCAACATCGCGAGGTTCATATAATGGGGTTAATGGATGATTGGGTTTCATATGATGAGCTTTAATGGATGATGAGGTTTTCACATGATGAGAGTTGCAGCACTGAGGTTTCATTGTTTAGATAAGGTGTTCTATCTGAAAAAGAAAATAAACCCAATTTTTTAGACTAAATTTAACCGAATTACTAGCCAATTTCGATTTTACCAATCTAATCCGGTTCTGAAAACATTATACCATTGATATTAGGACTTTGGTTACAAACTCTAACAAGTGGCTGGTGTAGAATATTCAACAACTAATTTGTTAGTATTGGGTCGTTTCTTGGAATCATATCCACTACAGATTGGTTGGCAAATCTTGAGGATTGAGCTTCCGATGGATACCCATTATTTTGATCATCCTCCTACCAGTATTCTACCATGGTTGTTCCATGACATTACTGGTTTTGCTTACAACCGTCTAGCCTAGGCGGAGGCTTTGCCTTCACTTTGTAACTAAAAAGGTTTTTTTAATTTATCTGATTCTAAATAAAGAATTTATAACTTCGACTGATATTTGTTGTCAAACAAGTTAAGAAGGACAAAAAGTCGCATACATAAGGAGAAAAGTGAAAGATTAAAAATGAATTGAGTATGGACTCAATTAATTAAATAGTTAATTATAACTACTTAATTAGTATAAGGTCTAAGTGATATTTGGCCACTTTGACTGAATAGCATAGTTGTAATTAAGATTTTGGACCATCTATATATTGGAATTTAAGTTTGCCAAAGGAATGAGATAGCTCTTTGATCGCCTCCCTCTGTCTTAGATATATGCGGCCTAGTGTGAGTTAAGTATGCTAGGGGATTATTTCATCTTAATTGGTGCGATACTATTAGAAATCGCCCAAGAGAATGATTGTGATTTACTACAATCTAACCACTATGGTGGTGAACAAAAGCTTTGAAGAAAATCTTGAGATAATTATCTGTCACTTATTCTTGTTAGTTTATATTATTAATTCAATGAAATCTTGTTTAGGAAATTAAAATTTAAAAGTTCAAATGTGGTTATTATATATGAAACTTAGCTAACAATTAGTATTCTCTATAGTATTAAATTAATTTAAAAATTGATAAAAATGAGATTCATTAAGAAATAAAATATTATTTTTTATATTATTAAAAATGTATGTATTTATTCATCAATTTATATATTCATAATATTTTTAATTGCTAAATTATCAAACATTTTATAATAAATGACACTAATCACTGCTCTCTAACTATCAATGGGTAATTATTAATTACTATTAACAAATCATTGACCGCAACTATAAAAATAAACAAAACTCTCGAGGTAATAGGAATAAAAAATTAATTGAAAATAGTTACTACAATCATGCATTTGTAGTTAGGATATTCATTTGATTAATCGTACTAAATCAAATTTCATTATTTTTCTAATTTTTCTTCTAAAATATTAATTAGATCAAATTAAATTATGATTGAGAAATAGAAATATTTAGTTCAATTATCTGTTCTAACTAAAATAATTAAATAATCATTATTTATAATTTTATTATTAGTTTCTAAATTGTTATTGGAAATTATCCTTTTAATAATATATTAGTAATATATTATTAAATTATATTTTATATATTAATTAATATAGTTTGTTATTAACTTATTGTTTTTAATGTAGCCGAATCCATAACCAAAAATTAAAATTTTATTAAAACTAAAAATCAAAATCAAACCAAAAAAAT
>CATIWR010380711.1:0-13427 GCA_949677035.1 Omphalea diandra
AAGAATCGCGGTCGCTACTAGCAAGATGCCTTCGCGATTTTTGACTTCCAACAGTTTCATTGGACACTTGTCAGGCTGTGGTTGTGGACTTGCTTCCCTCTTGAATTTCTTTGAAATTCGCGGTCGCGACTGAGTTGAGATTTCTAACGCGAATTCGTCTGTGATAAAATGCCTTTCTTTCTTCAAGAATCGCGGCCGAGAATCACACTGCGATTTCGCCTGCCTGGTTTTCAACATGTCTTATCATGAATCGCTGTCGCGAATATGTAGGTTGTGGTCGCGATTTTCATGCTACTTTGGAATTCATCAACTTCTTTATTTCTTCTTGAGGGAATGATTCAATTCTGCAAAATCAACACTTTTTTGAAACATTAGTGATGATCAATCTACTTTGTCAGGATCAAAAGAGGTTTTAAACCTAGGATTAATTATCCTAGTTCAACAAAGAGGAAAAACTCTTTATTTCGTACATGGCTATAATGATGAGTTATTTATGCTTAAATATTGTTACGTTATTTGAGATTGAAGTATCGTTATGCATTTACTTATTGAGTATGCAAACTCACTTTTTTGTATGAAATCTTATTTCAGGAAGAGTAGACTAAAGATTGCATCCGGTATACTTTTCGAAGTCGCTGTCTAGTAGTGTAATAGAGGTTGGGCCAGTATGCAGTCAGTTAGTATTTTAGTTTGATTATTCATGTATGTTTTGTTATAAATAATTACTAATTGGTGAATAAGAGACATAGTGAAAAAAAAATTTAATCAGGTCTTTTAAATGACAATGGATAGACTTAGAGAGAAATTTAAATGATTATTAAATGGGATGTCACACACACACACACACACACACACACACACACACACATATATATATATATATGCCATCCAATTCACACCACAAATTATTTGATCAATTATGCAAAATCCTTTCCTAATTTATTTACATAAAATAAATCAATTAAGAGTGGCCAATCTCCCAAGAGCATTGAGCACAGTAATTGATGGACAATATGAAAATAAAAATATCTTGATTAAAAACAAAAAATCAATCAATTGTTGTGATAAGGTTCCCCATAGCCTTAGTTATAAGAAAAAAAAAATTAAAAAGAAGAAAAAGATGAAATAAACTAATGAGTTCACAATGAACAAGCATATTGTCTCCAATTAAGGTTGGTTGCCTTCTTCCCTTTGCTATCCATATTTTTCCTCTTCTTTCATATCAAAAATCATACTCCTATTTATAGCACAAAAACTTCTCTAAAAAGTCTTCCAAAAATCCCTAGAGGAATTGACTTCCTAATTGGTTTTGGACAATATCAAAGAAAGATTTCAATCTAGGATAAATTTCCTAAACCAAATCTCTAAAATAGGAAGGGATTTATTATGAAAATAAAGCTAAAAAGTAGCTACTTCTTCTTCTAAATTCATCAACCTTAGATTGGTAAGTTATGCCTACACCCTGTCTAAGCAAACCTTCTATCGCAAACTATTCTTCACCTCTTTTTGTCCCCAAATTGAAGAATCCTATAAATTAATGTCTAATATCCTTTTTCACCCCTAATGCACATGAAATATCAAAATTTAAATTTATTAAATATAAAATTTAATTAAAGTTGGAATTTAAGCACAAAATAGGAAAAATTCACCTTAATTAAAATATATACTTTTATGCCTTATCAATGATCACTATTTTTAATAATGGCATACCATATCATCCTATTGTCTCGATCAATGCCTGTGATGCACTATTTCCTTATTCTTTGTCCCTTGTCCTCTTATTGTTGTCTCCTTTTTCAATTTATGTTCTCTGCTGACCTACCATTATTTTTCTAATGGCCATTTGCACTCTCTCGCTTTTTGCTTTTGTTTATTTTTCTTCTTTTTTATGCCATAATTTTTACCTAAGCCGCCTTTGTAGGTTTTTTACTTAGTAAGCTTAATTAATTTTTCCTTTTGTTTTTTTTTCATTTTTTTGCCCTATCTTTTGCCTAAGCCATCCTTTCGATTTTTTTGACTTATTGAGCTCATTTACTTTTCTCATTTCCTCACACAAAAATGCTTCCTTAGCTTATCCAAGTTTACCAGCTCAAATAGCTCATTTCTATCCATGTGTAATAGCATCATAACACTTCCTAAATATATGTACTTGACTATATAGGAGCCTTCCTAATTCAGCTTGAATTTTTCCTTGAGGTCCTGAACTTACGGTCACATTGCCTTCAGTCCCAAGTCACTGACCTTTATTGCACTTATCTTAACCCTTTTATTTAAGGTGTGTTAGACTAGGATGGTTAATCCTAAGTCTAGAACCTCTTTTGATCTTGACAAAGGAGATTGATCATTACTAATGTTTTTATTAAGTGCTGATTTTGCAGAAAAATAAGTCTCTCGAGTTAAGTTGGAAGAAAATCTCTCTAACTCCAAAGTGACTTATAAATTGCGACCGCAATCAAGGATTCGTGACCGCGACTCATGAGAATACTTGCCAAAAATTAGATAGGCTTAATCGCTGAGTCATTCTCGGCTGCGAACAAGCAAAATGAAGCAAACCAAAAATGACAAAAGAATTGGCGGTCTGTGTTGCGTCGGAGTCATGATCGCGAATTACAAAAAGCTTAAAAAGGGAAAGAAGTCCACAATTAGAGCTTGACAAGTGTCCTAGGAAGCCGTTGGAAGTCAAAAATCGCGAAGGCTAAATGTTAGTGGCAACCACAATTTGAGAAGTGAAAGTTGCACGATTTGGCAAACTGTTTCTTAGTTAGGATTGCGGTCTGTACAATAAAAATCGCGATCGCGACTTCTGCTGGTTGAAGAAACACAATGGCTATAATTTCCTGAAGCATTAATAAAAAGCTGCCACGTGAACTAGCCATTAGACACAAAGTCGCAACTTTTGACTTTCGTAAGGAAAATTGGAAATCACCAATAGGAAGCTGACACATGGACTAGCCATTGGACTAGCCATTAAACTAGCCATTGGACTAGCCATTAAACTAGCCGTTAGTCTTTTTGGTGGAATTTGGGTATAAATACTCCACCAAACATTATTAAATGACAAGGTTAAGAAATTCGTTATCAAGAGAAAAAGCTCTCAATCTTTGCTACTCATTTATTTCAATTTTCTTTATAAAATTATTAATTATTGGGTGTGAGCATTAAACACCATATTGTAAGGTTGTTGTGCGAGCCTGTAAAACACATCGAGATAGGTTTTAGTGTGAGCCTTGAAAACACTTATGATAAGTTTTAGTGTGAGCCTTGAAAACACTTGTAAAAGGTTTTTGTGTGAGCCTGTAAAACACAAGTTGTAAGGTTTGGTGTGAGCCTAAACACTAAGTTGAGTATGAGCTTCTAAAACACTAATGATTAAGTGAAATACCTAATTAGTGATTTGAGGAGTGGACGTAGGGTTGGTTAATACCTGAACCACTATAAATCGCTTGTCTCAGTCTTTTCATTTTTCCTCCTCACTTCTTTGTTTTTAGAAATTTTCATACACTAATTCAACCCCCCTTCTTGGTGCCAAGGGCCAACAAGGTGCACACCATCCTTGCTTGGTACAACTTTATATGGTAAAAGGCTTTCAACCTCTTCTCATCCAACTGACCAACTGGTTGTATCGATTTTTGACCTATTGATATTTAGGGATCTTTATCTCAACTAAAACCTAAAAAGACCATCTCTATCTCTATTGGCAACATCGCATCCCTTCTTTATAGATTAAGGTGTCATCCCTGTAGATGTTTTAGCAGTGGTTCGATATCCCTATAAAGCAAAAGCTAACTTTTTTTACTAGTCCTGTAGGTCTCAACCATCTTAGCTAGGATGTTCTTAATGTTCTTATTGGCCACCACAATTGCACCATTTGTTTGTGGCCTATAAGGTGAGGATTCGTGATGAATTACCATATGCTTCTCCAAAATTTTCCTGACCTCAACCTGAAAATGTATACCATTGTCTATTACAATGTGATTTGGTAGACTATATCGATAGATAAGGTTTTTCTTTATAAACCTGGCCATTTGTTTTGCCCCTAGATTTTCAAAGGATTTGGCTTCCATCCATTTTCAAACAATAATATACTTGTGTCCCTTTATAAAAGTAGGCTTGATTTCTCCATTGACATCAATACCTCATGCTGCAAATAACCATGGCAAAGTCAAGTTTTGTAATCCCACTAATGGAAAGTGATTGAGGCTATCATGATCCAAGAATTTGTGAGAACTTTTTGTGATTATTATATAATCTTACTTTATAATTATCTAATAATAGCCCATCCTTAAAATTTTCCTAGCTAAAGCCATCTAATTCAAGTGGAAGCCATAAACTCCTATATGTACTTTTTCTATCATTTGATTGGCTTTTCCTTCTATCAAGCACCTTAAATGAACTCTATTTGGCATTCTCGTGTACACCATGCCCTTATAAACCATGAATTGTGATTTCAATCTTTGAATGACATCCTTCTCTTTCTTCCTTACCCCCTGAGGGTATGTGCTGCTCTTCAAGCATCTTTGCACATCATAGTACCATGAGCAATTCTCCATTGTCGTATGCATTACTATTTCTTTAACATAACATGGCATTTTGGACTTGAGTGTTAGTTTCATCGACATTCTTTTAGGTCCATCACAAATGAAAAGCAAAATAACCAATCCACTAGCCATCACATCCTCTTCTCATGGGAGATGATGAAATATAACCCTTTAAAAATTCTAGCTTAACCTCTTTAAGTGCTCTAAGTATGGCCTAATGTGTTCTTCCTTTAATTCCCACTCTTCTATCACTTAAGAGATGACTAGTAGAGAATCTTTAAACACTTTTGCCATTTTCACCTTCATTTGGACAAGCAACTCCAACCTCAATGCATAAGCTTTTTATTCTACCATGTTATTGGTTACCTCAAAGTCTAGCTTTTTAGCTATAAGGAATAACTCTCCTTCAGGTGATACCAAAATTACTCTAATATCCATTCCTTTTTTATTTATTGCCTTATCAAAATATATCCTCCATCCTTAGGGCTCTATTGCTCTTAAACCTTCAGTAGGAAACTGGGGAGGTTTCAACTCTTCTTTTATAAGTGGTTGCTAAGCTAGATATTCTATAACTGCTCAGCCTTTGATCACCTTCTTAGTTACATATATAATATTGAATTCTATTAAGAGTATCAACCACTTTGCTAGTTTTTCTATTAGGGACGAGGCTTCATACAAGTATTTAATCAGATTTATCTTTGAGACAACTTCCATCGAGTAAGGTTAAAAATAATGTCACAAGTTCTTCATAGCCCAAGCCATTGCTAGATAGGTTTGCTTTATCCATTTATACTTTCTTCATATAAAAACAACTTCCTGCTAAGGTAATACACATGTTTATTTCTTTCTCCATCCTCCTATGCTAACATTACCCCAATATATCTTTGTTCTACTGTTAAGTACAAAATCAATGGTTTACTTGGCTTTAGTGGTCTTAGTATTGGTGAATTAGACAAATACTCTTTTATCCTCTCAAAGACCTTTTAACATTGCTTGTTCCATACTATCGATTGATCCTTTCTCAATAACTTAAGGATTAGTTCATAGATGTAGGTAATTCTAGTTATGAACTTCTTGATGTATTGGAGGCATCCTAGAAAACCTTTAAACTTTATTTTCTTTCTTTGGTGCTTTCACTTTATCTATATCTACTTTAATTTCCTTCTCACTTACTACATGTCTCAATAACTTGATTGAGGTAACCTCAAACACACATTTCTCCAAATTGAGCCTAAAGTTATATTGGTCCATTTTTTCTAAGAACTTTTTTAGGGCCTTAAAGTGTCCTTCCTGATTTTTTAATTTCGCCATCATATCATCGACATATACCTCCACCTTTTTACAAAGCAGGTCATGGAATAATGCAGTAACCATGCTTCAACATTCATCAACCTAAACAATATTATCCGATACTAATAAATACCCCATTCGATGATAAAAACAATCTTCACCTTATCTATAATGGCTATATGGATTTGCTTCTAACCAGAAAATCTATTTATGAATGAATACATGACATAAGTACCAACACTATCCACCAAGATGTTAATATGGGGCAAAGGAAAGTCATTTTTAAGTATGCCTTGTTCAGGTCCCTAGAATTTACATAAATTCGTACCTGTCTATCTTTCTGAAGTATCGACACTATGTTGGCCAAACATTCAGGGTAGTCAACCATGTCTAGGAACTTGGCCTTTAACTACTTCACTACTTCCTTATTTAGTAACTATGCTATTTTGGTCTCTTTCATTTGAGGTTCTATTTTACTAGCCTTATGTGAGGATAAGTAGGAATCTTATGCTCAGCTATTTATTGATCAACCCCTGGCATATCCTTGTAGGTCTATGCAAAAACCTTTTGGCATTTTCTTAAGAAGTTGTTCAAATTTCCTTTACTCTTTAGGTGTGATGTCACTTCTAATGAGCAAGGTTTTTAGATTTTCCAATGCGCTAAGATTAAATGCAATGGTATACATAAAATTGGTATTAAATATGTTCATGAAATAATGCATGCCATGCATAATACCATTAGGAAAGACATCACATAAGTAAGCAAACTCATATTCCGTGAGCATCAGGTTCTGAGCCTTATGATGCAAGCTAGATGATGAAAACTATTGCAATTATTCCTCAAAATACAAAGTAGAATTGTAAAAGGAAGAAAATAAAGGCCTTGAAAAACCTTAGATCAAGCCCAAAACTAAGCCCACGTTCACTAAGACCTAAAGCTTTATTCTTCCAGCAAGTGTTTAAATGGTTGTACAACCAAGCACTAAACTCTAGCCAACATAAGCTTCAAGAATCATGTCCCTTACAAGCTAAATGGTTGTATAACTAGCCTCATGGCTATATAGACCACTTGAAAACCCTAATTCTAGAACCTTTATGGCCCTTATCTATTGTGGGTTATGAATGAATTGCAACTATAACCATTCCAACTCTAGTGCATTCCTCCCTCTCTATAAATACCTAACCATCAGAGAGAGGGAGAGGCTTGGAAAACACTAAAGTTACTTTACCAAAATCTCTACTTAAACACTCCCAAACAATGAAATCAAAACCTAACACATCCAACCTAAGATCCAAGGTGGTTCTCTAAGTCTAATGACTATCATTTACACATAAACCTTTACAATTTTGAAGGATTAATCATCATGTAGTACCTTTGAGGGCAAGAGTAGAATCCAAAAGCACCTAAGGGTCCCCCTCCTTCTTATCTTCTTCCTTTTTTCTTTTTTCTTTTGGAAAACCTAGTTTTGGTAGGCTGTACAGACCTCTAATGGTCTGTATAGACCACCTAAAAGGCTGCACAGACCATTAGTTGATCAGTACCAACATTTTTGACTGAGGATAATTTGTAAAATTCATTATTTTCTTCATTCAAATTCCTTCTCTTTTGAGGCTTTTAATGGATGTCTTAGGAGTTCCATGGATAGAATAAGGTAGGTTTCCTTACCTTAGACCCTTATTCAATCAAATAATAGGGTAGTGGTCAAGTTTGGGTGTGCTTTTATGATTTCCATACATTAAACTTTATCCTTCCTCTTTACCTGATGTTTTTAGGTGTGATGCATTTTCTGTTTTGAGATCATTTTAGGCTATGACTAGGTGAGGAATTCTTTATTCCTATGACCTTAAGAGCTTCATTATTATTATTGTCATTTTGGGTTATATCTTAATCATATATTTTTATCATTATTGCCAAAGGAAGATATGGTTATCTTTCTAACTAGTTCATTTCATTCACTATGTCCTGGGTGACTACATGATTAGAGTTAGGGGAGCAAGATCCACATGTAATGACCTCCTATTGTGTTATGTTTTATGCTTGCATTCTATAAATATCTTTAGCCATAAGATAGTTTCTTTTTGACTAACATCTAAACCTTCATTATGGTTAGTGGTGTTCATTGATGCTTAGCTCTATAGGAAGCAATGTGGAGAAGGGTCTAATAACCCTAGGATTTTCATACTTTTACACTAGGCCTTCAACATCCTCTAAATTATATTTGCATAACATGATATGATATTTCATATCTCATGATCCATACGTTTGTGCTTACTTGTTATTTTGTTATTATTATAAGATTCATGTGATGTTAGAATGTTGTTGACCTTGGACATAGATTTTGATTAGGTTCCATTGCCTTAAAGATTGGTTAATGCCCTTTATCTAAGTGCATTCGACTTTATTTATTTTTTCTTATCTTTTTGAGAGAAACTAACATGTGTTCTATTTGTATAGGTGATGGAGGGGGATATGATAAGTCCCATTATGCATGATTATGATTTATTGATAGACATGACCTCCCTAATTAAATGTTACAGCCCCCATCCCCTTTAATGTGATTATGAAGCCTTGAAGATGATATGCCTAATTGGATGCACTAAAAGCATGATTAGGAATGTTAACCAAACTAATTAATAACAAGGTTCAAATGGTAAAAAGTGAACCAAAGATACTTGAAGGCTGGATCTAATATCTAGGCAGTTTGTGTATGCTTAACCTCTTCCCTAAATCGTACTCATTTTTTAAACTTAATCTTTAATGGGGTAAAGATGAATTGGGCCTTCTAAATGACTTAAGTAAGTTCAAATTTCTGCTTTGCCTAGATTTTTATCTCAGTCAAAGTTGAGTAGTGACTCCATACTTTATTAGGATGGCACAAATGTATTATACCATCTTGGTCCCCCCATTGACCATCAAAATTAGAGAAGGGCTTTAATCTTGTCTGAGGCCTAAAGGATCCCCCATTGATCCAAACACACGCCACTATTTAGGGTTAATACCAATGTATGACCCTTGTCTTCTCAATTCCTTGTTGATGAAAAAAGGATGGAGTCATAAGTATGTTTCCAATTGTTCAAGTGCAATCTTGATCCATAATTATGGATTCTTACAGTGGCGACTCCATAGGGGACTTGAAATTAACTTTGCATTTAATCTTCAGGTCACATTTTACCATCATAAATTTATTATTAATTAATCCATTGCATCCATCTATCCTCTATACTTTACCACATGGTCTAGGTCTACCTTTAGATAAACCGATGGATTCTCCAAGCTTGAGACTTAAGCTTTATTTGAGCTTATGAGAGTACCTTTATGTATATTAAATAGGGGTTGCGACAATTATCCCTCAAGCCTATGAGAGTCATCAACTGTAATAACCATCTCAACTGTTGGCATATGTAAGAGCCAATAACACCTTCGAATAGGGTTCCCTTTTTATTTGCATTTCTTTTCCAAAGAAGTGTTAAAGTCCTTAAAGAACATAGTCCCTCTTGTAAATGTAATGTTATCCTCTTCCCTCTTATGTAACTATTTGTATATTCCCTTACCCTGCCATGTAAAAAACTTTCATTCCTTATATAAATATTCATGTACATCCTCTACTCTCTTTATTAAAAGGATTCTCTTTCTTCTATCATTATAAAATGGAGAACATATGATGGTAAACTCAGACTAAGTTAGGTTAAAGTCCTAAAAGAACATAAATACATATAATCTAGTGACAAAGAAGGAATTATAAAAAAGGACTATTTCTTCTATCATTATGTAAATATTCATGTACATCCTTTACTCTCTTTGTTAAAAGGATTCTTTACTTGTGCATCTTCTTCAAGTAATGTAAAGAGTCTTTTTTTTTTATATAATTTATTCTATCCTTCTTTATCACTAGATTATATGTATTTATGTTCTTTTAGGACTTCAACCTAACTTGGTCTGAGGTGACCATCATATGTTCTCTATCCTATAATGATAGAAGAAAGAGAATCCACCTAGGAGAGAGCATCTAAACTCTTGTGTGAGAGGCATAAGGTTGGAAGGATCTTTTACAATAACATATGCATCTCATACATACATTTGTTATTTATTCATGTATCATACTAATAACTCTTGTTTTGCAACTATCATAGCTCCATCTAAACCCTCATAGAAGAGAATGGGTAATCGACTTGTTAGGAAAAGCAAGACGCCTAACCCAATTCAAAGATCAAAATTGATCATAGAAGCCATAATATCGCCAGAAGTGTTAGAAAGAATGATGGAGGATAAGGTCATTAAAGATGTGAAAAAACACCTTAATGAGATTCTAAAGCAAGTTGATGCATCTATTAGTAGGACTGATAAGGGAAAAACACCCATAAAGGCACCTTAGCTTGTGGTGATTGATAATGACTTCTTTGGGATGAAAGAGTATCATGAGAGTAAGTTAGTTAAGGAAGCAGGGAATATTATTGCAGTTCTTGATAAGCCTATAAAGAGTGAGAAGGAGAAAACTTGGATTGATGACTTCACTAAACAACTAGAAAAAATCCAAAAGAAACTTGACACTAAGGGTTTAGAGAAGGGAACTGATATTTGAAGAATTGCTTGCTTGAAAGCTTAAGAAGCTCCCTACAAACTTTCAAATGCTTAAAATTCCCAAGTTCATCGAGACTTAAGACGCCACTAACCACATCCACTTTTATGTGTTGATAATCAAGACATTTAGGGTACCTATAGACATCATGCTTGAACTATTTGAGTTATCACTATAAGGGTCTACAAAGACGTGGTATTAGAATTTGGCTAAAATGATAATGAGGAGTTGCAAAGAGCTGATGGAAACTTTTGAGAAACATTATACATATAACTTAACATTAAAAGTTACCCTGTAAGACTTAGAGTCATTAAAATAAAAATCTAGTGCAAGCTTTAATGATTATATAAGTAGGTGGAAGAAGTTAGCTTTAAAGGTAACTATCAGGCTAATGAAAAGGGACTAACTCAGGATGATTATTAAAGGGACATTACTAGGGATGGGTACTAGCATTAAGGGCATGTTAGTGCGAAACTTTGAGGACTATAGGGAAGTTGGTTTGCAAGTTGAAGAGTTGGAGGCTAAGTTGGAGAAATAGTATGGGGGTAGGAAAGTGACCCATCCCAACATTACGGAGAAAGGAATGAGATGGTTGACATGAATGCAGTAAGAGCCCCAAGGCAATTCACAGATTTGGCATGCCCTTATCTAAGGCATTTGAGATGTTATAAAAAAAAATAGGGTATTGAAACTACAAGTACCAAGGCCACCTTCTAATTTGTTATCGAGGGGTAATGATGCTTATGCTTATGCCTTCCACTAATGAGGGAGGCATAACATTGATGATTGCTACATGTTAAAGCATGAGTTCAAGATGTCATTGATAATAAGATAACTATTTCACAAAATGTTGAAAGACCAAGCATAAGAGGAAATTCTCTCTTAAACTATCATAATGTTCCACCTTTGAACCAAGGAACATTTATAATAGATTTAGGAATTACCAATGACGTTATTGTGGCTACCATTAAGGAGATACCAAAAGAAGTTGTAGTTGTTGTCTCTATTATTAATCCATAGGAATGCTTAGATAAAGAGACAAAAGAGGTGAAGAGAAGGAAAATGATCCAACAATGGGGAAAGGGTGATAAGGAGAAAGGAGGGGAGTAGGTTAGCTGTGTGACTCGAAGTGGAAATTATTACCATGATGGAGAAGACCCTAAAGAACCAAGGATTTATAAAGAACCAGATAAGCTTATAATGGGGGAAAAAGAGGAGGATAACCCAATTTTGAGCCAATTAAAGAAAATGCCAACTCAGATTAGTGTATGGGAGCTGTTCATTACTTCCATGATTGAAGGTCTGCCAAATCTAATTATCTCTAAGGAATCTACACCAACATATGTCATTGCCTTGGTCACTAATAAGGAAAAGATCACCTTTTAAGATGAAAACCTGCCACCAGAAGGAAGGGATCTCAATTTGGCTTTATTCATAAGACTAGGGTAAAAGGAGTCAAACTCCATGTGTGATAGTCAATGATGGATCTAGAATCAATACTTGCCCTCTAAAGTTATTACACAAGTTTAGGGTATCAAAGAAATACCTAGTGGTGTCAAACAATATCATTCAAGCCTATGATGATATAAGATAGTCAACTGTTAGAGTATTCATAATCATGGTGAAAATTAGGATTATGGAGACAATGGAAGAATTTATAGTGCTGGACATCCCTATCAACTTCTCTTTACTATTAAGAAGACCATTGTATTATCTATTGGAAGGAGTGCCATCCATAGTGAATTAGAAAGTTAGGATCCCTTATAAGGGAGAATTAGTGATTATCTATGCAAAAGTTAGGAAATTTGTATTAGTATTAAATATAGCTATCTCGTATCTTAAAGGCTTTCAAGTTATTGGGGTTATGAATAAGTGGTTTGACTAGAAGGTGAGGGTATTATGAAGAGCATAAATTTTCTGCTAAGTTAAGGATTGTAAAAGAATTTTATAAGTGTGTCAAAATTTCCATAAGTCCTAACTCAAACCACACGAAAGGAAATTGGTTATTACAGGAAAGAACAAAACTAGTGGTGAGAGAAATGCATGACCCTCTATCTAGTTTCTAAAAAATAGAGAAATTAAGGAAGTGGTGAAACAAGTAGAGGATGATTCTATGGATGAACTTGCAAAGGAATTCTTTTAGATGGAATTATGAAAAATGGGCCATTAAGATTATCATGATTCATCACATAAGGAAAATGAGAAGAAGAAGAAAAAAAAAAGGGGCAAATATGTAACATCCCTATCCCTATTCATTGACATTATCACATGAATATATTCATTGCACAAATGATATGAAATCACATATAAGCATATGCACTATATCAAATGATATGAAATCTCACATGAACATATGCATAAGATAAATGATCATTTAGACATGTAAATTGTAAAAACAAGACAATGATAATTGCACCGTTGCATTTGGGATACTTGAACATATATGTAGTGTGTGCATAGTTATATGACAAATTATTTCATGTTGTGTGCTTATTATAGCATCATAAATAATGGTGTTTGAGGGCTCATATAAAAGTATAAAGAGCATCTAGAAATTAGAGGATGAACGAAGGTGATGAAGGAATGAAGAAAAGGTACTAAAAGCAAAACTGTTTAACTTTCAACCAATAGGAACAAGCCACCAATCTTTTGTCCTATTAGAGTAAGAATACAAATTATAATTATTTGCCATTATGGGCTGGTAAGAGAGGAGATAAGGTCGAAATACACCAGATGAAAGAGAGAGAGAGAGCTAAGGAAGAAAGAAAGAAAGGAAGAAATGAAGAAGAAGAAGAATAAGGAGAGGAAGAAGTGTGGGCTGCCTAAGGTTTTCTAATTTTGGGACAATAGGTAAGTAATTTATCTTCTTCTCAAATGAAATTAATCTCTCATGACATGTTAATCATGCATGGTTAGTGAGAATTATGGAGTAATTGAGGTAGAGCTCTTGGATGGAAGTTGTATTCCAAGAGAACAAGAGCTGATTCTGTTGATTTTGCTGTTAGAGCAGAATTTTTCACCCA
>CATIWR010380723.1:0-17152 GCA_949677035.1 Omphalea diandra
TATATATATATATATATATATATATACATACATCTTTGGATGAACGATATCTATTATATAATTATAGAAGATGAATTCAACAAATATAAAAATTGATTAAGCAAATACTTAGCATGAATCAATAATATTAATATTATATAATTATTTAAAAAGAAAAAAGCAGACATGGGTGGGATAGCAATGCAACATGTGCTACAGGTGCTGTACCTAGCATTGCCGAAAACCATTAGAAGAACTACGCGTGTGTGTGTGTGTGTGTGATCAAAAGCAGGAAGAAACTTACCTCTCCTTGTACCCCTCCCCTGCCTGTACAAGGCTAGGGCTTCACTAAGCCAAAATGTCAAATTATGAGTTATGGCTTGATCAGTTTCAATAAACCCTTTCTCATTCAAACCATTCAAACAAGTTCTATGATTAGCTAGCACACCGCTAAGCCACGTACGAGTGTCATCATGGGTGTAGTTCTTACTAGCAAGCAATGTTGAGAGTCGAAACGCGCTTTCACTATAAAGTTTGATACAGTCCCGCAATGGCACTTCCCCATCATGGTTCACTTCAGCACCCAATGACTGAGCCCACTTTCTAACTTGCACGATTTGGGTCTGAGCCATTTGGATTGTTTCCAACCCTTGAAGGCCAAGGGAGGAAGAGTTAGTTGCAATGGTTAGGAGAAGGAAAAAGGTGGTGGTGATCACACAAGTGGACATTTCTTTGTTATGGAAATAGATGATGGTGACTATTGCATGGATCTGATGCGTTCGAAAATGGAGTTTTGCTGATTTATAATATGTAGAAGTAAACACGTAGACAATTGCTGTGGCCAAGTGTCAATGAGAGCCATGCATGCATGTCGTGACTGTATATATTCATGTAAGTGTTTGCTTCCCTGATGATAAATGGAAACAACGCAACAAAAAGTAATTAAAACTATGGCTTGAAAATTTGGGGACAAAAATTAAGGACCTTTATATCATCAAGATATAATAAAACTTGGTGCAGGGTATAATATCTACGTCATATACTATACATTCAGAGAGGATATTTTCAATTTCGGTCAAATATTAACTGTGATTAATAGAGACAATTTTAAGAGTACACTTTATATCAATGTGAAAATTTTAAAAATATTTATTATCTTTAGATATTGATTCTAAAAATTAAATCTAACAAATTAAGAAATAAACGAATTTCTTTAACTACTTCAATTTTGTGAATTATACAATAACATAATGAATAACAATGTGAAATTGATTTCTTAAAAAAAAGTGACATATCGTAAAAAAAATCTTTAAAAAAATAAGATTTTTTATATTTTATTTTTTATATAATTTCCATAATTTTGGATAATTTATAGATGAAAATTATTTAAAATAATAGATAAATTACAAAGTAAAATGAATTTATTATTTAGATATTTTAAAATTACATAAAAAATTTTATATTAAATTTTAAACTATTTATGTAATTATCAATTTTTTTTATAACAAATTCTACTATTATTTAATAATTTTTCAAATAAAAAAATTTATAAAGTGATAAATAAATTGTAGAGTAGAACAATTACTGAAATACTTTAAAATTACATAAGATATTAAATAATAAAAATTAACACCAAAATAATATTATTGCTATTTTTTGTTATTTATTACTATTGTTATGTGCATGTGTAATTTATTTAATATTTTATATAAAATTTTTTACTACTTCAGATAATATTTTTAAATTAAAATTATTAAAATGATAAATAAATATCATAATACAACACAGTTTTACTTATATCTTGTAAACAAATCAGATAAATAAATATCACTTAAATTGTAAAATAAATATTAATTATTTTGTAATAACTTTTATAATGACTGTCATAATTTTTAATGTCATTAACAAGACCGCAATCTTGATCTACTTCATCTAATTTAATTTCTGTTGACATTGATTTAATAACTTCTTTATTGATACATTGGTTTTTTAGTATATTTTGTCATTGATATATGGCACAATTGAAGTACATTATAAATATACAATCAGATATTACGTATTCATCATAAGCATAGGGATTATTGCATTTATGCATCTTTTCTTTCTCACAATGTAAGATTTATTTTTCAAGAATATTTTGATGTAAATTTTTTAGCACAAAAATATAGTATTATTTTCAGGTAAATTGACGTAATTGCTTCTCTATTATCACGTATCTAATGAAGTAAGAATGTGAGACCCTAAGTTTCAAGTTTTAACTCCCATTTTGATACCTGACTTCTTTTTCAATTAATACTCACACTAATAAAGCATGACTCTGATAAAAGCATGTTAATCAAGCGCAAAATAAATAAATAAAAATTTAGTGGTGATTTGGCAAGGTGATAGAGTGGTTCGGTTTGGCATCGACACGAGTAGCGACCACGTAGGCTTGAATTGTAACGTATGGAATTTAAGTAGGTTTGGCTGTTTGCCGGTGTCGATTTAAATGCTGAAGCTGAATTGCCTGCAAAAGCCAAGACCAACTTTGGGGAAGTCTCAACTCGTCGCGTCATGCTTAGCCTTTTTTAATTTTATAAAATATTTTCATTTTTTATGTTTAATTATATCTAAATTTTTATATATTTTTTTATTTTTAATAATTATATATGTAATTTAAAATAACTAATTTTATATAAAACTTAATCAAATATTCATTATATCGAATCTTATATACATAATTTAAAACAACTAAGTACAGGTATAGTTAATTACTTTAAATTTTGTACACTAAAAATAGACAGAATTTAATACCATCCCATAAAAAAAAATGAAATGCATATAATCAAATTCTGTCTTAAACTTATATATAAAAAAAGCCAATATAACTTTAGATAAGCAGTATTATTCATATTATTTCAGAACGATATCAATCTTTATTTTTTAAAAAAAAATTATCAAAATATTTATTGTAAATTTTAATTGAAATTTAAATTCACAACAGACTCATTATTTTACTATCTTCATGGATTGTTCATCTTTTTCTAAGATACTTCAATTCAAGTCAAGGGAAAAAAATTTCTCTCATTCTTAATTGCTTCACTGAAAATGAATAGTTTACCTTCACTGTGCAGAGAATATTAGAAAAAGGATAAAAACTTGATCCCCTATATCCTTTCCAAACCATAATCCATTTCTTTCGTTAATTGTAGCTTATTCCTCTTCCCCAAACTTTATGCTTTAGCTTGTTGAAAGTGCTTCTTACGTTGTTGAAAGTGCTTCTTCTAGTACTTCCTTACTACTCACATTCACTAGCTCACGTGTAGATATTTTTTAATTAGTCATTTCTGATATCTTAGCACTTCTGGTTTTCATCCAAATTATTCCTTTCTAAAAGTTTATACCTTCGTGAATTTCTTCATTTATGGTAATTTTTGATAATGGTTAAAAAAATTTCTTTATTTTCTCAGATACTTTTGATCATATTGCTTTGAAAATTCGATATTTTTTTATCTTTGTCCTTATCTTAAAAAACTCAAGATTGAGGAAAATTTTGGTCTTTATGCAATAATTCCAGCTATTAAAATCGTAAATTGAATTCCTTGCTTAAATATTCAGACACGGTGATCATAAGGTCATTTAACAGAGCTTTGCCTTTTTATTAAGTTTATAAGGATAATCAGTTCTGATTTTGTATAAATATATTTTCAAATATCACAAAAAATTTAGAGGTTTTCAAAGGCATATGTGTGAGCAAAATAAAGAGTTTGTTTGGGATAGTTGATATATGTAATTAATAAATGGTAGTTGATAGTAGTTTTACGTTGAGTGTTTGATAAATTTTATTTAATTGTTATTGTTTAATTTATAAAATAAATAATAAAAAAATAAATATTTTTAATATTTTTATATATTATAATAAATAATATATTACACATATCTTTATATATATATTATTTTAAATTTTAGAATATTATAATTATTAATTTTATATTTATGAAATTTTAAAAATTATTTTTTATTAATGTTAATTATTATATATTAATAGATTTTTAGTGGTTAAAATATTCTATATATAATTTTTTTATAAAATTTATTTATAATAATTTAAAATAAATTATTTTATATAAATAATTAAAATAAAATAAAAGAAATAGTATTTTTATCGTTTATTAACTATTAACAGCTGTTGTTAGAAAACAGCTCTAAATAGGAAATAAATTAAATCGCAGCTGATTGACACATTAATCAGTTATCAGCAGCTGTTTTAAATTTTTACTAAACACTATTTTATCAGCTGATGAATGTCAATTAGCTATTAGCTGCAACCATCAGTTATACCAAACACCCACAAAATTGTTTTAAATGAGATTTAACATACAAATGATGCTCATGAGATTTTCATCAATTTTATTACCATAAGATGGTCTTATTTTTATAAACTATGAGTTTTTAAATCTCTATTTGTCTATATCTTCTCCTTCCACCTCTATAGGTTTTCTTAAGTAATTAGTCGATGTATGCTTTATACAAGCCCTTCCATGAGATTTTATACATTAAAAATCAATTAACCATAAACTATTGATCCTTGATTTTAACATAAATATATCCAAAAAAGATAGATACCTTATGGAACTTTCTGGATAGAGATTTTATTATTCTAGTTGGCCGTTTGAACGTTAGAGGTAATATCGAATTTAATTGTTGGGATTGAACATATAAACAAACATTAGGTGATTGAAAATGAGTTGAATTTCTAATTGGCAAATTAATTGAGTTTGACCTCTTAAACTTACATTTCTTTCTCTAAAATTAAAGATTGAATATGGTGGCGACACCAATCCAATATTTAGACATCTAAATAGATATTCTCCTCCTCAAGTAGTAACTGTGTTTAAGTTTTCGAATTCCCACGTCAATGATAAATATAGTTGATCACTTGAATATATATATATTCAAATGACTAAAATTGAGCTATTGAATGGATATTTTGAAATATTGAAGATTGAATGCAGTGACAACATATAATTAGGCTATTGAGATTGAACGTCCTTCCTCTCAAGTAAATGGCAATTATATCCAAATGTTGTAAGTGACATTCAGATGGATACGGGTGATTAAAATTGAGTGAGACCTTCTCTTGAAATTGATAACAACGTATCAAGCTATTGGGTAATTGAAATTGAGTCAGACCTCCTCCTCTTGAAATCAGCAATACCGTACCAAGCTATTGGGTAATGGAAATTGAGTCAGACCTCCTCCTCTTGAAATCAGCAATACCGTACCAAGTTATTGGGTGATTGGCCTCTTCCTCTTGAAATTAACAACACCACATCAAACTATTGGGCGACTGAATTTGAATCAGACATCCTAAGGTTGAGATATGCTCTTTGAGCACTTGAAATTGAATTCTGCCCTTCAAGTGACAATTGGACTCTCTAACCAGTTGAGATAAGTGGGATCTTTGACCATGCTCACTTGATATTGGATTTTAGATCCAAATATAATTAAAATGTTTAGTTCAAATCACTTAAATACTTGAAGGTCAAGATTTATTAAGTTTTTTATTTTATTTTTATTCACTTTTCTGATGTGGAACAATTTCTAATACTTTATCGAAAAAAAAAAAAGAAATTTTAAGTTAAAATTATTTTTATTTTTGTTTAACAATTTACTTTTAACACTTTAAAAAAGAAAATATATTTTACTTTTTATTTTTCTTTTTAGAAAAACCTATTAGGCACGTATGGGCTAAAGGGTAGTTCATACATCATAAACAAAAATTTACTAATCGTATATATGATAGAATAGTTCTCTTGTCATTGAGAGTGAAATGTGATTTAGGGACTTGACTAAACTATTGATGTAGATAAATTGAAATATTCAAAGTTAGTGTCAAGGCCAATTAGCATAAAATCAAGAAACAAGAGATTTTAAACACACATAATAATTAAGAAAAACTAAAATTTAGATAAAAATTGGATGCTGGAAAGCTATCAAGCTAGCTAGCTATTCCCCCTCGAATTGAAATACTAATAGAGATCAAATTCTTAGGATTTTAAGGTCAGGATTTTTGGTGCTAAAAAAGTGGTCAATCTTTAGACAAAGACGAAGGAAACAAAGAACTGTTGAAGGGTTGAAATGATGGGCCGTCGACAACGTTTAATTACTAGTCGAAGTCCAAACGGTGAGCATTGCTCACAAGCAAGCTAGTTTTCGTGATGTGCCAGCTTAACTACTAATACCATCAAAAAGTCATGCCACCACTGTGTTTGACCGAGGATGCCGCTCTCTGATCAGGCAATGCCTTTTAATAATTTTTCTGCTACTTTAATTTAGATTAAAATTTAAATTGAAAATATCAAAAATTTACAAAAATTTAAAATCAAATTTAAGCCATTGATCTGTATATTATTTGATATTATTTATTGAAATTTGTATAAAAATTTTTAAATTAATTTTTGTATTCTATTAATTTTATAATATTTTTATCATAAAATTTCATAATATAAATTAATTAATTTAATTCTATTAATTAATAATAAATAATTCATAAAATTATAATATTTTTAATTTAATCTTATTATACTATTATATCACTTTCATAAAATTTAATATATAAATATAAAATATTTTTTATTTAAAATTAATAAAATATAAAAATTTAATTTTAATATCCATAGATATGTAAAAAATAAAATAAACTAAAAAAAGAAGAATATAAAAGAAATTAAAAGCTTTAAATATATAATAAATTAAATATAAATGATAATTATGAAAATCTATTAAACGTTTAAAAAATATGACATACATCACATAATTAGTAGTTATTATTATTTATGAATTAAAATATTATAATTATAAATGGAATGATGTGTTCCATAAAAAAAAAGTTCGTCCAAAAAAAGAAATATTTAATGAAACTCTTTTTGTCCAATATTTTGACTTTAGAACAACTATTGAGAATTTGAAAGAAATATTTTTAGTGGTTTACCATTAAAGTTGCTTTTTGAATCGAAGCTAATAGATAAAACTTTTATTGACCAATCAACTTTTTAAGTTGATAATTTTTTTTGAAAAATCGTAATTTAAGAATATGAAAACATCAAAAGAATATTATTTTATCCGATTACCAAACAAACACAAACACGAACTCATTTTCTCTTTTTTTTTTTTTCCTTTGAAAATATTAATAATAAAACAATAGCTAAAGACTTACATCCTTTTGTGTTGTGTTGTATAGGGCTCTTGACTATTAGAAAAAGGAATGGATTAGGTTCATAAATTGGGCTTCCTGTTGGACACAAAATAATAGTCGTAATCTGTGCGATTGATTAATTAACATGAAAACTGCATGATTAATTTAAATTGATTGATCATTAATTGCAATTAGTTTTAGCACGCAATAGGTTTTCGATTTTTCTTTTTCTAAAGGAAGGATCCATTTTCTTTTTCCGATGCCAATAGTCCAGCCTACTAACCACCAATGTCCAATTGGAAACTAGCTATCAATATCCACCACACCTTACTTTATGTTCATGGATAATCTATTTTTTTCTCTTCATGACACAATATACCAATACCATACATTTTTCTAATAAAAGAGAATATATATGTTACCCACCCACTTAATAATATTGAAACAATTCCTCAATCCTTTATATTATTATATAAGCTGAAGCTATAATTTCTGTACATTTATTTAGTAAAGTAATAATAAGCTTTTGATTTTTGAATAGCAACTTTTAGTATTTAAAACATCATCAAATCAATAGTTATGCAGACATCACATGATCTTAGAGACCCATTACTTGATAATTAAAATAATTAATGGAAGACATATTCCACTTCGATGTATATATGAATTTTCTGATTTGATATTGTCGATGGAAAATTAAATTTGTTTTTCTTCTTATGTCTTTTGTTGGTGAAGTACCCACCGTTTTGTTTTTTCTGAACGTTTCCTTCCATAATAAATAAAGTATGGTTTTTTGGATAGCAACCAACTTGCCGTAATATTATTAAAAATATTGTTATAGGACATATATATATATATATATATATATATACTATATTCTAACAGACGAAGACCATGTTTTAAATACAGCTTCTTTTTCTTAAGAAAATGTCATTCCAGTTGTAATTTTTATTTTATGAGCCTGCAATTAATGCAATGTTAAAAATTTGTTGTTAGAAAAATTGATATATCCTTAATCAAAGGGTAGAATGAATAATAACAAACCTATAGATCGACTATAAAAAAATTTTCCCATATAAGGAGTCCAAATGTCTGGATGGACTGTATAATTGGAATAATCCTCATTTTCTAATAGTATTCATTTCAAAGTTGGATTAATGGAAAAAAAAAAAAACATTTCCTTTATTTAGCTGCCAAATTTTTTAACCAACCCGATCAATTAAATATTTGAAAAAACCCAATTATTAGAAAAAATTAATTACAAACAGAAATCTAATGTTATGAACATAGCTATTGATGAGCTCTTATCCGGTAATGGGTCTTAATTAAGCTGACTTGATTAAATTTCAAAGGCACATAAAAATGATATATGTCGCTGCTCATATAAATGCTCGCGTGAGCGTATACATATACATAGAAATGGTCAGGTCAACTACGAGCAGTATTTAGAATATTACTTAATCAGTAGGTGGCTAAATATTCAGGGCCCAGGAGCACCCCGTGTATGTTTGAGGGATGGTTGGCTAGGTCTGGGCAATGGGCATCAATCAATTTGACTTGATTTATTTAATATAGTATAAAATTAAAAAATGATTAAATTTAAAATAATTTAAATTAAATTAAACTAATTATAGTCTTAAATTTAATTGTAAATGACTGTTTATTAAATAATTATATGAGCAATATATTATTTTAATAAATTTATAATAAGAAAAAATTTTAAAAACTAAAAAGATTTTAAAAAAAAACTACCAAAAAAGTAAAAATTATGAATGTTTTTATTTTTATGTTGAAAAATTATATAAGTATTGAAATTTATTATACTAGTTAAATTATAATTTTATTATTTTATTTACTTAATAATAATTATTTATAAAATATTAATAATTTTTATTTATTATTTATATATTAATTTATAATCATTCAAATAATTAATTAAATATTCAATGAAAATAAATATTAAATTTATTAATACGATCCTAAAACAAAATGCAGATATTCTCACAACTCGTGTTTAAGTTATAATCCTAGGCTATGTTAGGAGCCATGCATGCCATTTTCATTGGATTAGGCAAAGATCGATCTGTTGTAGATTTGAGATTCAATTATTGGGAATCTGCTTTTCTTTTCTTTTCTTATTTAATTTTGTGTACGGTTCAACCTTCCCTTGTAAAGCATAAGAACATATATTTTGATGGTCAGAATTGGCATTCATAGCATCCTCAACCTGACAATGGATGAATGATTTGTATAAAATTCTATACATAAGATTATTTAAAAAAAAAAAATTGTTATTCTGGAATTTTGGACAAACAAATTTTTTTCTATAAATTCACATTTTCATATTTCTTTAAATAATAAAAAATAGTTGTATTCATGAATAATCATATAACATTTAAAAAATATATTATGATCTATAAAATTGATTTTCAATATTACCAATATTTACATATTAACTCAACTCTGAAATTATAATTATATTTGCATTATGAATCTTTTCAATAGCACTTTATTTTTATTAATTATAGAAGTCTCACCAGATATGATACTATAGCGTGATATCATAATATGTTATAACAAATTTAAGAAATGGTGTCCAATAATATATTAATATATATTATCAAATAATTAATCTCAAACCATAAAATTTTTTAAAAAGAGATAAAAAAATTCTTATTAAAAAAATAAAATAATAAATACAAAATAAAACTCTTAAGAGGTAAACTAAAATAAAAATTAATAAAATAAAATAAAAATTTTATTAAAGAAAATGAATAAAAAATGAGTTTACCGCTTATAATTTCAAAACACTCAAAAAGAAATAATTGTTTCCAAAAAAGACGCTTGGGGCCTGTTTAATTTTGGAAAATAAAGTCCATTTTCTAAAAAATTTTTCTAATAAAATTAAAAAATGAAAAAAATAAAATTTATTGTTTAGTTGTAATATTTTCTAGAAAACTAGTTTCTAAATTCTCCAAATTGTAAGGTATTCTGAAAAATTAAAAAAAAGATGTTTTCTACAGTTTTCAACTTTTTTCTCTTCCTTTTTGTCTTTTCTCTATCCCCTATCTGTCATCTCCTCTTTCTCTCCCCCATCCTTCTCTCTTTGGTCCTCGCCTTTATTATTTTTATTTTTAGTTATATTATTATATTATAATTATTATTTTGTATTATTTTATTATTTTTTTACCAAACTTAGGTAGATTTTTTTTATCATACTTTTGTTTTATTTTAATTTAGTAACTAATTTTCTTCATTTTTATCTAGTCATTGCCTTTTACTGCTACTTTATTTACCTTTGTAAATCACTACTATCATTTTAAACTCTGTGTATTTATATTTTAATTTATGACTTTTTTGTTTTTAAAATAAATTACAAAGTGAAAATAATACACTATATTTGAATAAAATAATATTTTAAATATACATTACAAATATTTTTGTACTAATAAATAAATTATATGTAAATAAATTTAAGTTAAAAACATAAAATTAGATACATTAGAAAAATATACAAAAAATGATTTGAATAAAATTAATAATGAAAAATATATTTTATATTTTTATAAAATTTTTAATATAATTTCATATAAAACACCAAACTTGAAAGTTATTATCAATAATTTTTCATTCATAATAATTATGTTTTCATATAATTCAATACTTATATTTATATTACATAAAAAATTGTCAATTGCTCAAAAACTGATTTTTCGTAATTATAATTGTTTTAACTTTGTCTATTATAGTAGAGTGTTATAAACATGTTGTAACTTCATTTTAAACAAATTGAATTATTAAAATTAAATGTACATAATATTCAATTATTAAAATAAATATATTTAATATTAAATACTAGCATACAAATTACAATAATAAATATTATATTAAATAAAAAGTTATTATAATAAATTTCATTAGAAAAAATAAAAATTACGAGAACACAAAGAATTAAAAAATAAAAGGTTAGATAAACAAATATGATTTTCTATTTTTCATTTTCTATTTTGAAAAATTGAACACTAAAAAACAAAGAAAAGGACAAAAAAAAGTAAAAAAAAAAAAGAAAACATAAAATATTTTTCAAAACTAAACATGCCCCCCTAAAGTTTTGCATACAAGTTACAACTGCTCTTTTGTACAACTTGATATAAATATTAAATTTATCACAATCAAGAAGTATAAAAATATTACTATTGTATTTTTTTTCTAAAAAATTCTAATTATATCCCATTTTCACGTAGTAATATTATCGATCACATATCAACTTTTATATTTTTATAAATCTGGTTGAATGAAAAAGAACAATAAACTATCCACCACTTTTAAAAAAAAAATCAAAAAAATCTCATAAAAGAATTCATGCAAACTATCATAAAAAGAGAATAAAAGTCTCATAAAGAAAAACTCATATCACCCATAGAAATAAGAAAATCATAATAAATAAATAATTTCAAATATAGATTTGTATTTTACTAAGACAAAAAATAAAAAATAAATTCACACAAATAATATAAGAAAAACCTAATAAATTTCAAGTGAGCTTATAATAGATCAAAATACTCACATATTTTCCTTCAAAATTTAATAAAAATATTAAAATTTTGATCAAATCTAAAGAGCAAGAAAAGATCTATTAGAGATTTATTAATTTGGGGCTATCGATGACAAGATTTTATCATTAATAGTCTAAAAAATTTAAATATGAAAGCCCTTTAAGGGAAAAAAAAAAAAAAAGAAAAAGTGAAGGATTTTTAAATGTTTTAAGATTCATATCTATTTAAGATTCAATCAAATTAAAATTGGAGCAACAACATGTCTTTTGAAAATATTCAATTTATTATATACATACATGATTTTAATGATTAAATATATCTCTCTTAAATTAAAAAAAAATCAACGTTAATCTATCATAAGCCAATAAGAAAAATAACATATTATATGAAGACACCTAAAACCGCATACAAAAGTAATGTGCAATCAAATTCAAAAATAAGTTTAATATCCATTAGACTTTTTTTTTCTTACTCAATATATATCTTCTTAAATATATAAGTTAATTTCCAACTAACAGAAACTTAAAAAAGAAAAAGTAAAAGTATCTTGAAACCAAATAATGTACATATTTTTTTAAAAAACAAACTAGAAATTGAGTTGACGAATACAATTAGTTTGCGTATTCTTATTGTTTTAGTCAAGAAGTTCTATTGAATTGATAACAAACTAGAAATTGAGTTGACCAATACAATTAGTTTACGCATTCTTATTGTTTTAGTCAAGAAGTTCTATTGAATTGATTCTTTTTAGGGATTGAATAGTTATCTTTCTCATGCTTTTTTTTTTTTGGACATAATTTTTAGATATAAATATCTTATATATCAATTAATAATTTAAAATTAAAATTTCATTTTCTAAAAATAAAATATAATTCATTTACAAAGAAAATATATATATAGTTGCTCAAACATCTTAATTTTAAATCAAATTGTATATAAAGTAAGTACAAGGGTTACATTGCAATTTTCTCTTATAAGCAGACTTAAAATTTACATTGCCACAAAACTTTAGTGTGTCACCTCAACAACTTGGTTAAAAGATATGGATGGAATAGTTTCTGATTAAATTTAAATCTATTTAAGAAAAAGTGATTTATTTTGTTTATATTTGAAAGCAAATTTAAAATAACTTAAATCTAAAAATTTTGGACTAGATGTGATATGATCTTAATTTAATCTACGAATTCAATTAAAATTGGTCTGAGTAAAAAGTAATATGAATTTGATTGAATTTAAATTATTAAAAATATTTTTTAAAAATAACAAAATAATAATTTTTATTTAAAAATTAAAATGGTGAGTAATCCAATTTGAAAATAATCTGAATTTTTATCTATATTTTGATCCAATGATTTGATTCACAATTAAAATGATTAAACTCAAATATATTAAAAATCTACAATTTAAAATTGATCCGATTTAAAATTAACTTGATTCAAATCCGCTTAACATGTTTGTCACCTCTTAATAAGGTAGCAAGCTAGGCCGAGCAACATTAAACCCAAAATATCCAAAAAAAACAAATTTAGACTTAGTTTATCAATAAAGAGTGACAAATGAATTGAATTAAGTGAATTTATAGTCTAATTATTTTATATCTAAATTATTTTTTATTTAGATCATTTCAAGTCTTAATATGTTTTTTAGTAAGTTTCAGTGAAGTAATATTGGATTGTAGAGGAGAAGGAATAAGCCATTTAATCGAATTATAGAAAAATTTCTCAGCCATTTTGATAATTGAATTAAATTAAATCATTTACTGTTTCAATTTTTTAAATAGAGAAAATATTATTTGATTTTTTAATTTTAAAATATTTTAAGAATTTAAATTGAATTAAATTATCATTTTGTATCAAAATTTTATGAGTTTTATTTGAAAGAGTCAATAGATTGAACTAAAATTAAATCAACTTCAATTTAAAATTTTTATAATTATTTTAGATTTCCTTTAAATCAAATGAAAAATTATTTTTTCTGATCAACACGGTCTATCTAAGAATCAAGAAATATAATGTGAGTTCTACAGAAAATTATTGTTTAGGATGGATCTATATGGATCAAATCAAAATAATTCAATGTGAACGAATCCAATTTGAAAAATCACTCTAGCTCGTATTGAAATAATTTCATCCAAATGTATATAATGACTCCGTCCAAATGTGTACTATTTTTATTTCAAGTATATAAGTCTACATTTCTCCAAAATCATTACTCGAGTTCTATATATAAATAGATTTCACTAAATATATTTTGACCAAGTCCAAGAAAAAAATTGTCCTTTTTCAAAATAAATTCTATGGCAAGGGTATATGGGGGGAAGTAAGCAACAGTGCAAGCCACAATTTTGCAGGTTTTTCATCTTTGGATACATCATCCACAAAAAAATAAAAAATTGAATCTTCAATAATCGTGATAAAAAGAAATAATTATGTCCTGTTTTTACTATTATTACAAGACAATTATTTGATTATTGAGTTACAGGAACAATATTCTCAAACATATAAAAATAAAAAGTAATTAAGCACTAAATACAGTTATATTACCATGTCAACGTTCTTAATATTATAATTACCATGTTATCTTTTTGTTTCTAATGAAAATTCGTGGGATTTAAATGGCGAAACTTCTTGGGTCAAAAAAACCCAACCTAGCCACAGGTTGGTTATATGATGTGAACGCTGACTACACCTAAATTTGGCTAAATGCATCCTGAAAACTTTAAATTTTGACTATTTTTACTATTGGGTCCACAGACTTTGATTCATCGACATTAAGTCCTGAACTTTTATTTTTAGTCGGGATCACCCTTTTTTAACAGATGCTTCACGGCAGCATTAACGGAGGGTATATTGTTTTCTTTTTGCAGACATTCCAAGTATGTTCTAGGTATTAAGTATATTATTTTCTTTTTAAAGAGATTCCAAGTATGTTCTAGTTATCAATTATATTCTTTTTTTTTTTATTGAAAAGATACTTACATATTCAAAATAGTCCAAATATATACAAAATTATTAATTACAAATTATATATATATATATATATATATAGTACTTAGAAATTAATTATAAAATTATTTTAAATATATTCTTCACACAAATAATAATCACCAAACACTACATATCCTCAATCTAAAATCATTATTGTTGCTAGGGTAATATTAATATTTTTATATATTATTAATAATTTTTATAATTATTACATTTAATTTTTTGTAAGGCGTATCAAAGACAAAATTTAGTCTTATTATTAAATATATTTCATATACTATTCTTTTTATGTCATCTTAAAAATTGAAACACTAATACTAAGTTAGTGAAACACTCACTACAAGAATAATATAGTTTAGCAATGGAATTTACCAATGAATTTTTTCAGTTACTGAATAGTAATGAGATAGCAAGGGATTAGAAAGGAAATAAAAAAAAAGTGTGATTGATTGGGATTTAGCAACGCAATTATATTCATTGTTAAATCTAGCGCTACATTTGTAATGGATTAGAAAGGAAACTGCAACGAATTTAACAACGAAAATAATTTTCCATTGCTAAATGGTGTATTATAAGGACTTAGCAATGGATTCTGAATCTATTGTTAAATTTTAGCAACGGATGATAACTTTCATTGCTAAATTTAGCAACGGACTCCACATCCGTTGCTAAAATAGTAACACATTGAAACTCCGTTGTTAATTTTAGCAACGGATTTACAATTCGTTGCTATTTTAGTAACAAATTAGAATTTGTTGCTATTTTAACATTGAATTTAAAATCCATTGCTAAAATGCTAAATTGAGTGTTTTAGGTCTTTTCATCCTTCAAACAGACAATCCCTCTTTACCTTTTCGTCGCGCCTTTGTTTCTCTTTCCTTTGTTCATATTAGCTCATTGAAGCCTTTCCATCTATTCTGGTCTTCTTTATTCTTCTGCAACCAAAATCGCAACATATTTCCCTTTCAATTTTCTTCATCAACCAAATCGTAGCAGATTTGAATATCATTGATAAGCCTCCTATTTGATTGAAAGTTGCACAAAAGTAAAACCTCAATCTCCTCTCTTCTAAACCCTTTGTCCCGCCTCGAACCCTAAAGGTACTCTCTCACTTACTCACGGTCTGAAACCCCAACTTCTACTAGATTTATATTCAGACCAATTAACTGATTTCTGAATTTATATATATGTATGCATATTTGAATAATTGGCTTATATATTGCATGTCAGTTTTTAAATGCTTAAGTTGTTTGCCTTTGGAAATCCTAATTTGATGACATATTAATGGTTACCAGCATAGAGAAGATTGTAACAATATTGCATGCTGTGGATTATGCTAGGCTACCTATTAGCAATTGTGTCCTTATTATTGGAAGCCAATTTAGAGTAACTGCAGCTGAGCTAATTGGCATGCCCCATGTTGTGAGTTGCTTTATTTTGAAATTGAGATCATTGTTGTTATTATTATTTTTTAAATGACAGTATTTGAAGTCTTTAATTGAATACGTGAGTTGTATGGTATGGGATTGTGGTATACGGGTTAGATGATTTTATGTGTGTGTTTTTCTTTGGTTACAGGGTCCGTTTACTGGGGTTATTATCCTGGCTAACCACTGAAGGAAAAAGCTCTCACCTTTTTCTATACAATGAAGAACTTTTCTTTATATATGTCCTTCCACCTATCATATTTAATGTTGGCTATGTCATACTTATTATCTTCTGATCTCTCTCTTTTGTTTTTACATTGTTATTTATCATGTTGTAATTTGGAAATACCACAAAAATATGATGCATCATTCTTTATATTTTGAGTTTAGAATCTATCCTTTTCCTATTTATTTGTTTCATTTGAATATTTTTTTTTCCATTTTTAAAGACTTGCTAATATGTTCAATCTTAATTTCAACTGGAGGTGAAGGAATGAATGTGGAATTATAGAAACGTTTATTTTATTTAGTTTATGATTGTTGTTTACATTATTTCGAAATAATTATTATTATGTTTTTTCTTGTTCTTATTTTTTTTATAAATCTAAGATCTGTTTATTTGATTTGATTTTACTATGATTTTGTGAATTAGAAAAATTTTATGTAAATCATAATTGATGATTAGGATTGTGAGAGTTTAACTATATATTACTAAAATTTTGTTACACTTTAGGATAATGACATATTAATGATAGTTTAGTTACCTTTAATGACCCGTTCAATTTGGAAATCTGTTATCTTAGTGTTAACCTATGAAATATAAATGTTTATTCATATATGTGTAGAAATTTGATATTATATCTCTCTATTCTTTGGATGCATATTGGAATATGTGCTAATTCATGTGCTTACCTTAAATGGGTTGTCATATGAATTACCACTTATTCTATATCGTGTATTTGGAGAATTGAGGGGAGATATTGTTGAAATTTTTACAATATATATATATATATATATATATATATA
>CATIWR010380762.1:0-37515 GCA_949677035.1 Omphalea diandra
AGAACAATTGAAGTAATTGATTCAAAATAGATAAAAGCTCACAGAATTGCAGTATGGCATGCTATTGGGCCACCCAAGAGAGTTGCTGTTGCAGGATTATTAACAAATGCAACGCTTAACTCGTCGCATGAAATCCTTATGTGGAAGTTGCGTGCACCCTCTCGTTCGCCATCGGGGTATAGAACGAAAGAAGCATTCATCTTCAAGGTGAAGACCAAAGCACCAGACGCCGCCCTTTCATTGATGATGGCCTCAGCTAATGTTTGATTCAGAGACACAGAAGAGGCAGCAAAATTAGCATGCATCAACGTATTCTTGTCGGTCTCTAGAAAGAATTTGGAGCCAATGAATGTTGTGGAAGAGATACGTTGATCGTGGTAGTAAACCGAAGCCTCCATATCTTCACAGTAGAATACAGATGCTGCGGGGATGTATCGAGGCTGCTGGTTCCGGATAGTGAAATCGACATTCCAATTGGCTGTTATATCATGAGAAGAAGAGATGTGGAATGGAAAGAGTATGACTGAATCAACTTGGAATTTTGGTGCATAAATCTCACCATTCTGTATACAAAATAAAACAACAAAGCAAATTAATGAAATTATGGATGGAATCCCAAAAACAACCCATCCGGGATGAATACACTCCGTATCCACTGCGTTTTTCTCATCAGCAACGATGTGTGGAGTGAGAAGGGGATGAGTAGACTCCGTATCCACTGTATTTTTCTTGTCAGCAACGATGTATTGAGTGAGAAGGGGATGAGTAGACTCCATATGTAGGTGAGGGAGAGTGGATGCCGCCGGGTAACCCATTACCTGGCCATCATCTTTTTGATCTTCCATCCCTATGGAAAAGGAAATAAAGCTTTTTATTTTTTTTTTATTGGTTGGTTCAATCGTCTAAGTCTTCATATATACAATGAAAACTAAACATGTACATGGATAGGACTCTTATGTTCATCAAACTTCTACTAAATGAAAATTTTAAATGCTTTTCCTTTCAAATTTGTTTGGTAATGTTTATTTATCTATCACTTAAAAAAGTTTAATTCAATTAAAACTCTCTTCAAAACTTTAAACTTATCATTTAATTTGCTCAGTCAATCAATATTAAAATATTTTTATCAATATCCTTTATAGACCTTTAACAAATTAATAAATTATCTTCAGTTCAAAAACGAAATCTTCCTTCATTATAGGACGTTTGGTTTCAATTCATGAACACAGTGAATGTGATGGAGAAGCAGGTGAACTAGATTTACACTCATTCAAAAAACCAGTCGGACGGTTTTAGATGGAACAAGGGGAGTTAGTGGATTGAAGCCAAGTTTTGGTCCTTTTAACAGTTGTTGAGGTTTGGATTGATTGTGCTGTGTCATCAAGTTTCTTATGAGATGATGAATAAAGGAGAGTTTTGACAAGATAAAATTATCACTTTAGAATTTTAAATATTTTACCAGTTATAATTGTTAAACAGTTAATTAGATTTAAAATTTTATTTTCAATTTATACTAAATAACTTTATAAAAAAAATTCATATTTAAAATTTTGCTCTTAAATTTTTAGTATTAGTTTTTAATTTTACCAAATATCATCCTAAAAGTTATTATAGCAAAATTTTGCTGAAAGTTTGTAGATGAGATTTTTATCATTATTCTTATTATCTTTTATTTAGAGGTATAAAAAATAATTAATCATAAAAAGAAAAGAAAATGGAGAAATAAAAGTGAGAAAAGAAGGTGAGTGAAAATAATAGACAAGAGGGTATAAGATTGATTACCCTTTTTTCACCAAATAATATGACCCTTTTGTCTCAATTTAGATATCTGTGTTTTGACTTGAGTTTAGGGGTATAAATGAATCGAGACAGCTCACAAACTATTCGAAATCGACTTGCAAAATACTTGAAATCAACTCAAGAGATTCGTGAGTCTAATTGAATTTACACATATTTACAATATTACTAATCAAACTTAATTGATTAATGTTTAATCAAACTTATTTAAACCAAAAATTTCAATTTATAGGATTCTAACAAAAAAATAATGTAAATAAATGAGTCTAATAGAGTCATGTTCGAATATTCAAGTCCTTGATCGAGCTTAAGCTCGAACTCGAGCCTCAAATTTTCAAGTCTAGCTCGAGTTCGACTCAACTCACTTTGATTATACCCCTACTTGAGTCTGTGTTTTGTTTAAACAAATAAAATATTCCAGTCGGATCATTTAAATTTGGCTACTAGTTCAAATATAGCAAGATCTTAAGCCAACAGTCCATTTTTTTTAATCCACTTTAACGCAATTTGGGTTAGTTGTAGGAATTAGCAGGTTGGGTCTATTAGCATTTTAAAAAATAAATAAATAAATAAATAAAAAGCCAATCCGGATATATCAAATTAGGAAAAAAATACATTTAATCCTTAAACTTTTATATTTATATTAATAAATCCCTAAACTACTATTTTTATACATTAACCCCTTAGACATTATTCAATATTACCTATTTAATATTTATTTGTCGACAAATTTACATAAACAAAATTTCACAGTAATATTTACCTACAGATTGCTGACAAAAATATAAAAAAGATTAAAATTTAAATATAATAACAGAAAATTTCTCTTGAAAAAGATTTTTTAGGTAAAATTTACCAACATATTTACCTTAAAAAATTTCAGAGATAAATATTTATTTACATATTTCTCTATAAAAATTTTCATTGTTGAAATTTTACCTAAGGTGTTGAACTCATATTTGTTTAAAATACCTAAAGAATTTTTTCTTTACCTAGGAAAAAATTTATTGGTAGAATTCACAAGCTAATTTAATTACAAGCAACCAAATTTGATTGTTCTAATGCTTCTATCAATTTTATCAATGAAAGTTTTAAATTTTTTTTAGGGAAATTTCATAAATAAATTGTAGAATCTTTGTAGTGAGAAAACCTTAGATGCTTCTTTGTGCAAAAGTTTAAAATCATTTGCGCCAGAAATAAATTACCCAAACTTCACCCCGTCTAGCAAGCGGATGAATTGAAGAGAAATTAAAACTTACAAATCTAATAAATCCATTGACAACATAGTTTGTTTAACATAAATTTTTCATAAATTACCGCTTAAAAATGAAAAGCTCTTCAAAAATCCAAGGACTTAAGTCCAATCATAATCAAGAAAAGACAAATTTTGCCGATTTATACATATATCTTTTAATGGACATTTTGCAGTCAGTAAATAAATAATATAAATTATCTTATTAAAATGTTTCAACTTTCAAAAAAATATCTTTTAGATAATATAATTATGCACTATATTTGGTGAATTTACATATTACATTTAATAATGATTAATTGAAAAAGGAATCACAAATACTGCAGTCCAATAAAGTTTTGATTAGATCAATATATATATATATATATATATATATATATATATATATATATATATATATATATATATAATTTATTTATTCAAATTTTAATTTTTTTCAGACCCGAACAAAAATATGGACAAGTAAAGTAATACATTATATGGGAATCTTTCTTTCTGCTTCAACTTTTATATATTTATTTTTAAACACGAACATGGAAATTTTAAAAAAAAAGTACGACAAATTGAATTGAGGGTTAATAACCCAAAGCACATTTAGAATTGAATTTCTTTACAAAGAGCAATAAGGCCTAAATTACTATACTTCAAGTCTTAGAACATTAGAAGATATAAATAAGCTTGATGGGAGACCGAATCCTACTAGCTCTATGTGCTAAGATCAGGATTGAATCGAACCGGACAGATCTCATAACAAAGACAAATTACAAGCAAGGTTAGGACTGAATAAGAGACCACTTTAAAGAACAAAATATTTCTATATATATATATATATATATATATATATATATATATATCTTTCTATTACTCTCTTCAACTTTTGTTTATACCCTAAAAAATTTTCATGCAATACTTTGGTAACTTGACTATCGAAATAGGGATCCAATAGCTCTTACTCATGTGCTTCTAGGTTTTCCTTTCGTACGTATTTAGGGTAGAAAATCAATCAAAGACAATAACATATTAAAAAGTTAGGTGCTATAATAGCCTTTCATTTCATCATTGTATAGGGAAAACGCCTTTGCAAGGGGAAAAAAAAAGTTGGTTGCCAATGCTCACATTTATCATGCAATTGAATTTTAAACTAAATAATCTGCGTGTGATGTTGCAAATTCGAACCTTAATAGAAGCTAATCAATAATACCCAACAACCTCACCTCATACCCTTCAAATAAAGAAACAGAATATCAGACTTTAAGTCAGAGGTTACAAGGATAGAAGATCAGTATGTTCGAAATTTTACAAGATACCCAACAATATCTAAGTTTACTAACAAATTATAGAGACAAAGAACCAAATTAACGTCAAATAATGTATATAATGAAATAATATTATTGGACCAACAATTCTCAAGTCAGTAAATAATATTCCAATTTTCATTTAATAGGGTGTGGTTTCCTTTAGATACAAAGAGCTAATTAGTTTAGTTAATATAGGTATCAATCGTCAATGGATTCTTTGTAAAGGTTCTATATTAGAGGTAAATTAAAGCTGAAGTAAAATTATTGATTGTACCTGAAAATTATTATGAAGGAAAGAAACAAAGTCCAACAAAAATTTTCAATCGTAGAACAATTGAAGAAATTAGTTCAAAATAGATAAAAGCTCACAGTATTGCACTATTGCACCAACGACAACAAAGAAAATATAAGTGAACAATAGTTCTATTTAGTGTCACAATTTCTAATACCTAAATTATTTTTACTTGGGAAATGGCTCTGCTCCAAACCAACACTACTCTCAAAAATTCAAAATAGATGCAAAGCCAATAAACCAACAATGAATCTAGCTAATTACTTTGCCTAAAATAAATGTAACTAAACCAATACTAAAGCTTAAAGTTGCTTGCAGAAGTCCCTGATTCATTACAAAACCATGTATCTCGATTCTCCCTTGATTGTTGTTTAAGTAATCAGCTGCATATACAAATAAATAAAACAAAAAAAGAAAGTTATTTGTCTAAGAGTCCAATAAACAAGACAAAGAGGTAGAATTGAAATATTAGAAGAAAATAACTAGCCCTAAAATAATTGGATCTGGCTTGCCTATTATAATGATTCTCGTTGTTTGATAATGATGCAAAAGTGATACGAGTTCAGTTTTGCATATTTTCATAGCATCCAATATCCAAATAACCATTTTGAAAGAATGAACGATCGAAAAGAACTATATTTAAAACAAAACAACACAAATAATCATGAAAATTTAAAGAAACCAAACGTAGAAATAGCTAAAATTGCTATTTCAAAACCCAAAATTTTCAGGCAATAAAGAATAAAAGGCACATCTATTATACATTGCTAAATTTGAAATTAAATCTTCAAGATTAACAAACTAAAACACTATTAACAATCAAGATACAAAATTTTGTATAATTAAATAGAACAAAGAGAATTAAACTAACTAAGATATCACTGAAGTAAGCCATAAAGGGGTTGTCCACTTTTAGAGTTCTTTTTTCAGCATTGATCTAAAATAGAACGTAAACCAATGAAGCAACCAAAAATATAAACTGAATCAAGAGCAAATCACTGAATTTTTCGTTGATTGTTTCCAACTGAGACATAATCTCACGATGCCGACCCAAGAACAACATAACATTAAAATTGTCGCTCTTAAATGTTTGATGTAGACCCTCGTACTCTATAAGTAAAATTTTGCAGGCCAACTTCAGTAAACAGTTGGAAGCCAATAACAAAACAGAACTAATCCCTGATACAGATAAGACTACCACAAACAAACACTCAAACCATAGAGACTTTAATTCAGAAACCCAAAACTCTGAAAAGAATCTCAAAAGCGATTCTTAGAACCAGACATATCAAGGATGTAATACTGAGCCATAGCCAATATCCCTAAAACAAAATACATAAGATTTAACATTTGTTAGAGACTATTGGAAACATATAATGCATGGAGTAACCTACACTACAAAATTCCACATAGCTGAATAGAATTTCTTCAAATGTATGAGTTAATTTAATGGAATCAAACTCACATAACATAATTGCAATCGATTTTCACCACCTTTATTTGTCACATTGTTCTCAATTTTACACATCAAATATAGTAAACACACACTCTCAACACTTAATTTTAGATTTTACAAATGTATACCTTGACAATAAAAGTATCCCTATTACACTGTTACTCTCACCTGAATTTCTCCATTGTCCTAACCTTGTCCAATTTCTTCATTAGAATTTTATCAAATCACTATCTTCCTAAGCTTGCTACTTCACTTCTATCTCTTTCTACTCATGAAAGATTATAAAAGTTTATTCATCTAAGCTAATAATTGTAATGTTGAACATAGCTGAAAAGCTAATCTGCACTTACATTGATACAAAACTAATTATGTATTCTTGCACTTCTCAAGCAACTTTGTAGACACTTATATGGCTATAAACCAGATATATCAACATGCAAATGCTAAATAAGAACATAATCTATGAAGATACAACAGTAAATCATCCTTTCTGTGACTTGGCAATTTCATAGCTTATAAAATATTTAACTGAGAGAGAGACAAACAAATAAAAAAGAAGAATGGATTGCAATTGCGGTTTTAAAATGAAGAAAAACAGAGTTAGGGCCACAAAGGATTCACTCCTTCGTATGGTTGGGGCTACATCAACGGCTTCTGACAAATGAGGAGAGATTTATGTGGCATTTAAGTGGTGAAATGACATGTCCTAATTTTTTACTAGCTAACGAATCAGTTTCCCATGTTTTCAGGAACTGTATTCAGGCCAGGAGAGTGTGGTCTGCAGTCTTTCCTACAGATTTGGAGTAAAGGGATTTTTATTCAAAGCCTTCTGAGGATTGGATGCTGGAGAACTTTCAGGACAGGGATGTTGAATGGGGAACAGAGCTGGGGAATGGTTTTCAGTTTTGCTGTTGGTTTATTTGGAAGTGGCACAACCTAAGTATTTTTGTTGAGGATTTAGCGTATCTAAGGTTCTTTTTATTTTATGAAAAAATTTCTAATAAAGTTTTTCAAGTTCTAATCAGTTAAATGCCAATAACTTGAAAAACAGAGTATAAATTCTATAATTAAATAGGAAGAACTCTAATACAAAATTCTATAACTAAACAGGAAGAACTCTAATACAAAAAGATACAATGATATTACCTTCAAAGTTTTGTTTAACTTCGTCTTAGTGTTGTGCGAAATGAGCATTGGAGTTAAGGGCAGCAAGAAATCTTATTGGAATTTATAAGTTGAGAAACAAACTAGAACCACGCGTAAACCAACTTGACAAAGAACCAGACGAAGTATAACAAGTACCGTTCGATACAGATTATGATGCCTTGCAACTATTAGCATGAGCATGCGAGCACAATAACTAAAGATCATCACCACTATCACTTGAAAACACCAAAACCATTTACGGTTTTGAAAAATCCCAAAAGGCCAAACAACAAACTGCAACTTTCCTCAATTGTCAACTCATTGCTTTGGCTTGTTTCTTCTACTGAAGGTAAATGTTGAGTAGCCATGGCTGTTAAGTGGTAGGTAGAGGGTTAACAAATATACACCAGTGCCAAAAGGGTTGAGAAAAAAGACCCACCCGGCCCTTTGTAATAAAAAGGAAAGTCCTTTTCCAAAAAGAAGGGATTCAAAGTTCATAAGTAGGAGATGTAACAGTTCAGAAAGAAAACACTGGAAGAACATTTTAAGAGGGTTTATTGCAAAGACAATGAGTCAATGGTAAATATGACCACAAAATTAACTTTATCAATTTATTGTTATTACATATATGTCTTATTTTTATTGAATTGTCATTCCAAATGGATTTATAATATGAGAAATCAATATATTTATATTTTAATTTTGTAAGAAAAAATTTAACTCTCTTTATAAAAAAAAATTTATTTTTCTTAGTTAATAATTTGAGATTTTTTTATTCATTTGCGTTGGTGACAATAAGCATTATGTTATTATTATAATATTTTAATTATGATTAATCAGATGAAAGAGAGATAAAGGCATTAAAACACAATGTATATGGTCAAAGATACATTGGATAAATTGGCTAATTCAAAAAAAAGATACATTATTGAAATTATTATTTTACCATTTTTAATATCATTAAATAAATAAAAAATACGGTAAGTTTACTACAAGTTTGAAGGACAAATATTTAAAACAATGCATTACTAAATTGGCTATATCATTTTTGTAGTGGTACAATATGATTTTCTTATGTACTATTTTTATCTTTCTCACAATAATTCATTAATATTCTTTCTCTTATTTTTTCCAAATTTTTTCTGTCATTATATATCACTTGCTTGTCTCTTTCCTCTACTAAAAAGTATCTCCCTTATTGACCATCATTTATATCAATTATTGAATTAAGAGTGAGCATTTGGTTGCATTCGGTTAAATAGAACCGCATTTAAAGATTATTTTATTTAATTATTATTAAGTCAAATTGAATTAAATTTAGGAATCAACGAATTGAATGTAAGTAATTAAATATCATTTGATTTAAGTTATAATTTATTATTATATTATTAAAATATTTATTTTAATAATAATCACTTATTTTACATACACAATAATAAAATATTTTATTTTCATTGAATGACATAAAATTTTTTTAAAATATTAAATTTAAAACTATTTTATTTACTAAATATAAATTTTTATTCATTGCAGTTAAATTGAATTTTTTATTTAAAATCAAATCAAATTAAAATTATTTTAATTTATAAAATCTTAAATCAAATCGAACTAATTTAATAAAATAATAGAATGAACCAAAATACTTGATTTGATTTAATTTTTAATTCTAGTTCAATTATGCTCACCCTAATGTATATGGTGTAGAAGCTTTTATAATTTAAATGAAAACAAAGCTTATTGATGTTTATAAAAAATATATACACCATATCTATATTGTTACACACTCTCTCTCTCTATATATATATCATTGATTACATTAAATAATGATTGTGATTTTGAATAATAAAAATAAATAAAAACATCCGTCGGCACTCGGCAAACATGGCACACAAACATTTTTTTTACCATCCAGCCTTCCTTTTAATTATCATTTTCAAACAATAAATTTAAATTTTCAATTAAAATGGACTAATTTATCAATTTTAATATTGAAAATAGTTATACTAAAAGTGAAGTGAGTCCAACTTAAATGCTCCAATAATACCTTCATATTTACTCAATTTAACATTTAACTTGACAAATTTTTTTTAAAAAAAATTGATAAGTCCGCAATTATGTGACCAGTTAGTATTTAACTTTTGGAGTGCAAATTTTAATGTCACTTCAGAAAATTGCAAAAGTAAAAAAAAAAAAAAAAAATTAATAGAATATATTGTAGATGGGTCTCACTAACACCATTAATAACCGGCGACATTGATCAGCAGCAGAAACACTGCTCCAAGAAACATGATTCCAACCTGCGAAAAAAAAAAAAAGAAAGCTCATTCTAGCCTGCAACGTTTTTTGTTGGACCAAAATAGTCGACTAATTATACCATATACGAAAGCTGAAGAAGTTGGCAAGTAAGAGTGTAAATGAACTAAGGTAGCTAGCAATTATTCAAGAAAAATATTTAAAATCGACTCAAGGTCAATCGAATCGAGTTTGAGTTCGTGTTACTCGGGTAATCGAACGAACCGAATTCGAGTATCAAAATACTCAACTCGAGAGACTCGCGAGTCTAATCAACTTTAGACATATTTACAATATCACCATTCGAGTTTAATTAATCCATACCTAATCGAATATATTCGAATCCAAATTTCAATTTATAGACTTTATTAAAAAAATTACATAAATTAATGAGTTTAAAGTTCGAGTATTCAAATATTTGATTTAGTTCGAGCACGAGTTTGATAAAGTTTTGCTCAATTACACCCCCTATTGACAAATAAAAATAAGTTACTATGTAAACAACTAAATAAATAGCCTCTTTGATTACATCAAGTGGTGTTTGTTTAAATTAAAAGCAAATAAAAAATGATGTAATAATGTGAAAAGAAAATTTTTCATTTATTTTTATAATAACAAAAGCACCTTCAATATATATTTAAAAAAAGAAATGTGAATAAAATTTTCATTTATTTTTATATTTAATATCTTAATTTAATTTTAAATTTTAAGAATAAAACTCTAAAATAATTATAATATTTCAATATTCTTGAAATCTTATGATTTAAATTGATTTATTTATTTAAAAATATGATATTATTATATAAAGAATTAGTCATGAAAATTTAATTTTTTTATGCGTCGAAATATATTAAATAAAAATATTAAAATAAAAAATTATTCTCTTAAAAATAAAATTTTATTTTTTAGTGTAATTAAATATGTGATAAGAGTTTTTATTAAACATATCAGTGGATAATGGAGAACTAATTATAAATTCATCATGCTCAATTCATTACAATGATAACAATCGATGCCTAAAAATTAACTACTTCAACCTCTCAATTCATCATGCTCGAGAATTATATTTTGTTCTCATCTTTAAAATTTTTCCTTTATTTTTGTAAATTAATTTAACCAATTCAATTAAATTGGTTGAATTAATTACATTAATTAAATAAAAAAACAAAGTAACCAATAAATTTAGTAACTAATCCGATTTTAAAATCATTGCCCAAACAACATTTTTCTTTCTTCTTGGTAAAAAAATGGATACTTTTACCATTCATCACAAATGATAACAAGCAATGCCCAAATCTTGAAAACCCCATGTGAACCCAAATCTTGAAAACCTCCTCACAACCAAACAAACAAAACATGACAAAAAGCACAAATGAGGTTCAAGAGGTAAGAGAATAGGACACACGGTGACGAACTCTGGGCTTGTGAAAAAGCGGTAGTGTGGCAGAGAGTAAGGCGAAAGAGTCAATCAAATGTGTACCCATTTGATCATGTCACCTGCCCTAAACCTGTCATCACCACCATGAGAGTACCCATATGACATGAGCAATATTTTTGGTCTGCAGTAGAAAAGATGAATAGGACCATAGCTGTAAAGGACAGTGTCCCAATCCGTTGACTAATTATTGTAGCTAGGAACAACCTACACTGGCCAGTTACCATTGCAAATCGCAATACCCCAGCTTTGCTTTAAATATACAATTAACATTGCCCACTTCCTTTTCACCTTCAAAAAAGGCTGAATAATAGTAGCATTGGATTGGGTATAACATGTCCCATTCCTGCACATTGTAGAGAGAGAGAGAAAGAGAGCTTTAAAAAAATTTTGGCAGCTACAGTTAGACCTTTTTAATTTAGTGATCTTTTGGGAGCTATCGAAAGACAAACATAGAAACAACAGAACGATTCAGGGAAAGAGTGATGCGAACTATCCCAATAGGCTTAATGGATTCATTGATGACACATGGTCAAAATCAAAGTCAAAGTTGGATATTAGATTTTTAAGTAGGTGGATTCAATGGATCATTGTCAAACCCAAAACAAAACTCATTTATATGTAATTTCAATTCCAAATACTTTTTATGGACTCTTACTGACAAACCCAACAAGTTAGTAAAAAGTTTAAATTTTCATATTAAGACAAGACATGAGACAAAACATGTTGAATAAGATTGTTTTGTCTTAACTACAAACATGTTTCAAAACATGTTCCAACAACATGGAAACTTATGTCATAAGACAAATCAAGATCAAAATGTGCACCGATCAAGATTTGACATTTGACATCCTTTACAAGATTTTTTCAAGATTTTCAAGATTTTTTAATTTGTAAGAACTCTTCAAGATTGCTTATTATTAGCTGAATATGAAGTTCTTCTCTTCTTAGGATTATCTTTATTAGTCTTTCATTATTTTATGTAACTTTAGAAGATTTTCTTTAGATATTATCTTGTGAAGACATAATACTTCTTTAACCAATCACAAGACATTCTTTTCTTCTTTGTTCCATTAGGAATTTGTTTAGCATGTTTTTTAGTAGCCAAACTCTTTATGGCCAAATTTACACTTAGATTTTAGGGTTTTATGATAATAGCCAGGTTATTTTGTAAGGCTATATATAGCCCTCCGTTCAGCCATGATTAAAAACAGTTTAATGAATTATTCTTTTGGCTATAAGTTTTGAGAGAGAGATTTCTCTTCTTGAGTTCTTGAAAAGACTTGGTGAGATTGTTAAGTGAGTTTAATAATTTCACAAACTCGTTTAATTTAGGTCTTAAATTACTTAGTTAATTTAGGGTTATGATTAACACGACTTAAATCTTTGTAATTTAAGTTACTAGAAATAGGTTTTCTACGGGTCTAGTTGAGATTTGAAGATCAAATCAAGTCAATTGATTATTAAATAAATTTGGGACTTATGCTAAGCATACAGGTAAGAAAACTAATCCAACCTTGCACGTATCATTTGGTATCAAAGCAAAGGCTTCAAAATCAAGTAAGTTATCCTTTAAATTCATTACTTTTGGTGTTCCTTGTGTTCTTGCATCAATTCAGGTTCTATCTCTTCCATTAGACTCAAATTCTGTTAGTTCTAGTTCCATTTTGTTTTCTTTTATTTTTTTTCCATCAAATTAGTTTGTCTTATCATATTTAATCATTTTTTTATGATAGAATTCAATTCTGGTTTGTTTGCATCAAGAAAATCACAAAAAAAAAATCCCTAAATTGTGAATTAGCACTCTATCATTGTCAATTCTGTTTTATCTTATTCATTATGCTCCATTCTATTTTTCTTTGATTTGCATCATTAAATTAGTGTGTTTTACATCCAAAAACATTCTTGCATCATTACAGTCTAATTGGAACAGATTGTTTTTTAAAATTTCCTTAAAACAAGGAAAATTATAATTTGAGCAATTCTAGCACCAATTTAGTTTTACTTATTCAATTGAGTTTCAATCTATTTGTTTTCACTTTCAATCATTAAATTAGCTTGATTCATCATCCCATATCAAATTTCATCAAAAATTTCAAAAAAAAAAAATCGCATAGTTTTGCAAAATTTTCTTAAATTAAGGAACTTTGCAAAATAAACATTTTTTTTTTGTTCTAGTTGGATTTCTTTGTTTCCTTCAATTCAAATTTATTTTTCTTTGTGGATTAACCTTTCTTGTGTCCTTCATTGCAGAATTGAAGTGTTTAACTCAAGACATTTTTTGAAATTTGGAAGTTTACCAAAATCTCCTTAAATTAAGGAAACTTGATTTTTAGTTTGTTTCTTGCAATTTCTTCATTATTTCTTATTTTATTTCATTTATTATTATGTCTAATCACTTTTTTGTTGTTTCTTAGGTGTCTAGGGTTGAACCGCATCATTCAAATTCAAGGGGGAGGTGAAATTGTGAATTTTCCCCTAATCTTACTTCATTCGGCTTCTACTTCATTCGGTTTTTGAGTTGTTGTTTATCATTCTTTCAATTTCAATTCTATTTTAAGCTTCCAAGGTCAAAAAAAAGAAAAAAAAAAGAGTAAAAAAACATAAAGAAAAGATTAAAAAAGTCAAAAAAAAAAAAAAGAAGAAAAAAAAGAAAGAAATTAGGGAAGCTAGAAGTTGCATAAAAACTTGTTTTGCACGAGAAGAAGCTGATTTCAATTCTTTGATTTGCATTCAACCTAGCCTTGATTTTTCATCAATTTTGAGTTCAAAACACCATCTTGCAACTTCTAAATTATATTGATCTTTAGATTACAATTAGGTCCTTGAAAATTTGATTTTGCAACCAATTGGGTTATTTTCAATTTCTTTGTTTTTTAAGTGTTTTAAGAATTAGTTTTTACATGTTTGTATTCGGTTTAAACTTAATTTGACATAAAGTAAGCTTAGTCCTTAAAGAAATTGAAGAAAACAAAGTTGAGAGGTAAAAGGCAAGAGTGTGTAAAATCAAAAGTTTTAATTTTTATATGCAAAAAGTATTTTCTATTTTTAAGAAGTTTAATAAATAATTAATTAATTTTTATTTTAAAAATTTAAGAGTCACACATAAATAATAAAATCTATTAAAATTATATATAAATAATAAACTATTTAAAAGATTTTTGCAGCATGCTATAGGTCAAGTAATGAATATTTTAAATGGTTAATATTTCAAGTTATTAGTATTTTTAAAGGTGATATCTTATATATATATATATATATATATATATATATATATATGAGAGAGAGAGAGAGAGAGAGAGAGAGAGAGGATAATGACATGGGAAAATTATGGTAATCTTAAAAAATATGTTGTAATATTATAAAATGAATAGTATGTTTTATTTCTAATATTATTCATAATTACAAACTTGCAAATTAAAATATCAATCCAAGTCTAATTAATAAATAAATAGTCTAATTAATTATACCTATAAATATTCTAACATAAAGATTAAATTTCTTCTAGCATCATCTAATAGATATCAAAATAAACTTATAAATCACGGAGAAAAAGTTTACCAATAATTACTTCTGGAGCAACAACAGTTTCTTGCCTAGTCATGACAAATATTCTAGCCTATTGTCGAGAGTCTAGAACTCTAACCTTCTGATATGCTCATACATTGGCTAGTTGTGGTTATTCTACCTCTGCCTTTGCCCCTGCCAAATGATACTCCAGCTCCACTAGATTTTGAAACTTCAACTGTGGACTCTGATGTAGCTTTGCCTTTGCCTCTGGCTCCTTTTGACATTCTGGATCTTTCAAGACAATCTCTAAGCATTGATTAAAAGACCCATAATAATAGCACCCACCGGTCAATTTTCTACACTCACCCATATGTTGCCTGCCATAATGTACACATGAGGGTCATTGTTGCATAACTTGGCCTTGACCTCTGCCCGCATACGATGAAACTTCTAATCCTCTGCCTCTATAGCTAGAATAACCACCCCTGGCACTAGAATGTGATGGAATATAATCTCCACGTTTACCGTTCTTTATGTTAAAATCTCCTACAAACTCAATAAGCTCTTTTTTTACTCATTGCTCTGTCCTTTCTTTTTCTAATCTTTCCACCCTAATTACAGTAGCTTTTAGCTTGGTATAACTTTCAAGATCTGCAACTATGATCTTACTTCTGATCTCATCCCTCAATCCCTCTTCAAACTTTTGATATTTATCTTTGTCAGTGGCCACTATAAAGGATACATAATGACATAATTGATTAAATTTTACCTTATATTTGGCTATAGTCATCTCCTCTTATTTTAGGTTTAGAAATTCCCTTCTTTTATTATCTCTGTACACTTATGGCATGTAATTATTGTTGAACTCATGAAGAAAATCATCCCAAGTAAGTACTGGAGGTTGGACATCACTTTTTGAAATAGTTTCCCACCAATCATATGCATCCCCCTATAATAGCGACATTGCATAATCAAACTTTTCTTATGGTGTGTATTTCATCAAATTCAAAACTCTTTGTGTTCTTTTTAGCCATGTTTCTACCACTGATGGATCTATGGCATCACTGAAGTCAACTGTACCCTGTTTTCTTAATTTGTCATACCTTGTTTCTCTTTGATTTTTTTAGACCCTACACTGTTGGTTCACCAGTTCTATATTGTGGTTGCCTATAAAAATATGTGTTGTGCATGAAAATGTTTAGGAGATCTAACTCTATCGGCAGGTTGATCTTTTAATGGTTGGTATGATGCTTATATGGAATGCAAATCTACTAACTCTCCTTTCCTTGGTGAGTCATGGGTACTACCGTGACTACCCTCTGCTAATGTCTTATAAACATATAAGACTATATCATATGATAATGCATAATAATGTAAAAGTCATGTCATGTTTATATATATGTCCCTATGGAACCTATCCCTGCTCTGATACCAAAAACTGTAACGACAATTTTCATTTACAAATCACGACATTCATGTCCAAAATTACATATTCTGATACCAAAAACTGTAACAACCATTTTCATTTACATATCATGGCATTCATGTCCAAAATTGCATATGCATAAAGGTTGATTCATCGTACATACACAATCCAACATGTATTTAATGTACATATATATTAACTAATGTTCAAGGTTAGTGACCATCAACTGGTTCCTATCTAGATATATGGACATGACACACGGAGAGAGAGTGTTGAAATTCAGCCGACGACTTGAGATCCATGTGTCTATATGCAAAACTCTATGCTCCAAAGATCCAAACCCTATGCTTCAATATTTCAAAAACATAATTGCAATTTGGTAAGTCGTGACTTAATGAATAAAGATAATAATTAGATTCTTATGGCACAACTAATAATCAAATATCATATGGATACATTACAAGTATAAGAATTGACTTTGCAAGTGAAATGCAATAAATTGATTTTTGTCGTGACCTTGCAAGGCAAACACTGCTCCCGAGAATTCATGTGATTCAAGTGACATTGGATTTTGCTAGCCAGTAAATAACAAGTGAATCATTTGATCAATAACATGTGCCAATAGGACATATTGGTCTTTTTTTTCTAAGTGGTTTGCAAGTGTTTGACAAGCTAATCATAACATCCTTTTAGTTTCATATGCAAGTGTTCATTCATAATGGTATACCAAGTAATCTTTAAGATCATATACTTCTCACTTGACTTGTAATCACATGTAAATGTCATAATTTAATTGTATATATATGTAATAGAATATAACCATATTATAAAAATCATCACATATATATTAGAATCTAATTATGGCTTTTACTCACATTCGATACGACCAACCTTTATGGTAGGTTTGGTCCTCTCTCTTGGGTTTCCTCAAAGTATTGAGATCTTAAAATTTGATACATACATCATTATAAGTATGTTAAAATAATTATGAATGCTTGGCATGCAATTATGGGCATGTTCCATGCAAGTGGACCTAGTGTTTATGTATATTTTTCTTATATGGTAGTCTGACCTTAATACAGTCTAACTGTAACAACTCTTACTATACTTATCCAAATGACTTGATTCTTTTTTTAAAAAATAAACTAGACACATAATTATACAACATAATTAAATTTTAGGTCAATATAAGACATATAGAAAATATGGTGAATTTTGCCCTATTTCAATGTTATCTCAGTCTGAGTAGGTCTTACAATCTTGGATATATATGAAATTGTACAAATCCAATTGCAAAACTGATTTACCAAAAATTACAGAACGTAGAAAGGAACATTTTTTTTTTTTTGCTTTACTCATAGTCTGATTCAGTCTATAAAGTCACCAAAATAAATGACCAATCTTAGGGTGAGTAGGTTTTCAACATATTGATAATCAGTCGTAATGAAGGGATGACATCTCATCAACCATGATAAATTTGGTAAAAATATTTCATAGGAATGTAAATCAGATATAATATACAACTTTAAAGTTTGGAACATCCTTAAAATTTGAATGTATGGCCATTAAATTCTTGGAAAACATAATTAACAGACTGATGAGGTTCCATCAAGTTCAGGGTTAGTCACAATCAATGAGTCATATCTCTTTCCACCCAATAAATTAAGTAAAACTGCTTTGCAAGTATTAAGAGGGGATATACCCTACAAATTTCATGATTTGCACTTTATCTAAATCAACACATAAGGTCATCAAAATGTATGAAAATAACCAGACTGAGGAGATTTTGGTTGGTTGTGAACTAGCCTTAATGAAGGAGGCATATCTCCTCACACACACCAAATTAAGCAAAACTGTTTTGCATGCATTTATATGGAGTATAAAACTACAACTTTCATATTTTACACTTTCTCTAATTCCACTTCTAGGGTTATGGAATCGTGGGTACAAATCTACTCTAACAACAAAACTAACACAATCAGCTCTTATTTCTTTTGAGCTTCAACTTCCATACGTGAGCTCTACCTCAAATTACTCCATAATTCTTCCTAATCATGCATGTTTAATATGTTATGAGGGAGAAATTTCATGTGGGAAGAAGATAAAATCACTTACCTCTTTTGCCAAAACCAAAAAAGCTTAGGGTTTCCTCCAAGCTAGCTCACTCTTCTCTCTCTCCTTCTTCTTCTTCTTTTTCCTCCTCCCCTTTTCTTTTTTTCTTTCTTTATATTTTTTTGCACTCCCTAACATTTTTAGCTCTTTAATCTGATCCTAAAAGATGAAAAATTTAATTTGTATACCTACCCTACTAAGACAAAATCAAGGTGTCTCACTACCATTGGTTAGAAGTTCAATATTTTTGTTTTAGTCCCTCTTCTTCACTCTTTAATCACATTCATCCATCTCTTAATCTCCATATGCTCCTTATACTTTTAAATAAGTTTTAAAACACCATTATTTATGATGTTATATCATGCACATAACATAAGATAATTTGCCATGCAACTATACAAACATTACATATATGTTCAAGTGTTCTAAATGCAATGGTGCAAGTGTCATTGTCGTGCTTATCCAATTCACATATCTAATTGATAATTTATCCAATGCGTATGTTCATGTGGGATTGCAAATCATTTATGTAATGAATATGTTCATGTGAATGACGATAGGGATGTTACAATGGCGCTTTGAGTCTATAAATTGGTGCACGAGTTCATTTTATTTTCATCATACTAAGGATTCTTATATTTGGTCGTTGATGCCAATCCAAAAAGTCCTAAATGTGAACCATTTTTATAAAATTTGGGTACTTTGCAAATATACTTGACCGAATTAGTCAAGAAGTTAAAAAAATTAATAGTTGCAAAATTACAAAGTTTGCTTGACTAGTCATTTAAATAAAAAGAAATCTTAAAAAATTAAAGTTACAAAGTAAACTTTACTTGCCAAATAGTTAAAAGAATCATAGTAAAAAAAAATTAAACTAGTCTTCTACATAAAGGCAAAGTGAAAATTCAAATAAGTAGTCTTCAAATGGAAGCAAGATAGAAATTCAAAATAGTATTCAAGAAGAAGTTGAGAAAAAATTCAAAATAGAACAAAAATAGAAATTTCAAAGCAGTTGACTCCATGCAGAAGCAAAAAAGAAATTTTGAAATTGACTTAACTATTTGAAGAGTCAAGGAAATCACAAGTTCACTTAGTTAACAAAAATCAAGGAGTTTACAAGTCAACTTGATTTCTTGAATAGCTAAAAAATTCAAAAGTCAACTTGATTTTTTACAATAGTTAAGGAGGCATAGTCAAGAAGTCAAATAGAAAATTACAAGTCGACCTAGCCAATGATAAACACTAAAAAATTCAAGTCAATTTGGCAATATAAGAGATTAGGGAGTCATAATCAAAGAATAACAATATTGAAGATCACAAGTTGACCTAGCTCATGAAAACTAAAAAGTCCAAGTCGATTTGACAACTCAAGAAACTAAGAAGTCATAATCAAAGAAACAATTGAAGATCACAAGTCCGCTTAACTAGTTGAAAGTTAAAGAGTTAAAATTAATTTGGCAACTCACAAAGTCAAGGATTAACGTTCACAAAAAAGCCAAATCAAGATGACAATGCAAAAAGAAAATCAACCTATAAAAATGTTCCCCAAAAAAAAAAAAGAATTCATGGTTGACCAAAAGTATTTCTTTTTTCTTTAATTTGAAATTAAAAAAATTAAAAAGGATGAAATATCAAAGCAATTTATATAAAATATATAAAAGGGAAGCACAATTGGCTACAGTGCTATTTTGAAAAGGTCATTTCGTGATTTTATTTTCCTATATTCAAGGAAGTTGCAGTGGCATTTTTATAATTTTTCTTCTGTTGATGGTCTTAGTGTCAATTCATTGTCTTCTATCCCTTGCCTTTCAATAGGGCATCGTTTTCCTTTGACTTTAAGGGGTAATTCTGTCTTTTTCGCTTAACTGCTATGTTGCCCTAGCTTCTCTTTTCATTCTGAATTCGCAGCTGCCCAAGCTTCTTTTCTCTGCTCTCCTCTTTATTCATTCTACTTTTCTCTTTTACGTTAACATGGTACGTTGCCCTAGCTTCTTTTTTCATTCCTCAATTTTTAGTCGCGCAAATTTTTCTTCTCAGTTCTTTTCTTCGTTCATTCTACTTTCCTCCTTCATCTGTCAATTAAATTGTTCTAATCAGATGATAAAGAAGAAAATAGTGTGTCTAAGGGGGTTCTAAAAGATTTTCAAGCAATTCAATTAACAACAGAAACAAGAAATTTGGTGGAAAGAATCATCAAGATTTGGAATTGATGGATATGTTGTTCTTCCTTCTCTAATTCTATGGAGATCAAGATTTGGAAGTGAAAATGAAAGAAAGAAAAGACAAAGCTAAAAGTCCTCCTTTCTAAACTTTGTCTCCTTCCATGGAAGAATCTGAATTGAGCAGGTGCTTCAGGGCGACGCCATGATCACCACAACCCCGAGTCGACAAAATTTACAACGAAACTTCGCCCTTCCCTTTCATTATCCTTGTCAAAGAAATTTTTGCCTTCACCTTCATTGTCAATTGAAGCATAACGCAAAAGTGCTTTGAATGACAAATAATGTCTACAATTTGGGATTTCTATGTCCAAGTAGAGGAGAAGCGTTAGAAAAAGTGTGGAAAGGCAAATGCAAAATGCGTCCAGTAAAACCCTTAGACAGATTCGTGGAGCAAACACCTCTGCTGCTGATGAGCTCCTTCATAGGAATCAACATTTTCGGTGGTCTGTTAAATTATTTGATGAAAAAAAAAAACTGTACAGGAACATGAATAATAGTGCTATCATTCACAAATTCTGGGGCATAATTTCTCATGGACACGTCACATTTGGAACTGTTGTACTTTGAACTCTAGGCTTTGATGTTGTGAGCATTTGACACTGGTAAATCTTAATCTTACCATATGGCTTTTTTTTTTTTTTTTTTTAATTTATAAATAATTGAAGTAGACGTTAATTATATGTTTTTGTTCCTGATCTATGCATTTGATCTAACTGTGTTCCTATTGCAATGTTGTAGCCTTTGAAATTTGTCCACCTTCATGGACTTGAATTGAGTGTTAGATTTGGGGAATATACACCAATTGAAGTGGAGCCTTAATGATGCAGTATTAAATTAATTTCTATTGGATTTGTCAATTTAGTGATCAGATTTTATAAACTACAATTTTTCATTACTTAAAGGAAAGATAATAAAAAAAAAATGTTCGTTTTGTGTTTAGAGAAGCCAGTAAAATTGTCATTGTATTTATGTAATATCATTAGAAAATAACTTGAATATCCCTTTTTGATATTTGAAAGATGTGGAGAATGTTTTTTTTTTTTTTTGACACGTTAGAAATATTTAAAGCCAATAAATACTATAGAAATTACAATTTCGAATTTTATATAATACAAAATCAATACTTAACCACTAAATTAATAGTAGAATGTCAAATATGAAGATTATTTTGTTTGAAGAAGTTATTATTATTTCTTGGCCTAGAATCCTATAAATTATAGCAGCTTTTCTTTAGGTTTGCAATCATTTTTTGATTTCTTTGATAAAATAAAAAATAAACCTTTTCTTGGATTTAATATGTTTTGATTAAAAGAATAATTCATATCTTTATGATTGGATGATTGCTTGAATACCATTGAGTTAAAATGTACATGTTGTGTCTTTGGAAATATGTTATATGTGTTTTATTTGAATTTCTAGTTAGATGATGAGAATTTTTTTTTTTGTTTAGTTGGTAACTGAATTTCCAATTTAATTTTATTAATTTTTATCTTAAAAGTATTCCTCACCCCATTTAATATTTATGATTATTATTATTATTATTATTATTATATGATCTTAAAATTACTAACTGAGCAGACCAAGAGCAAAAATTCTGCTGAGTACGGACAGGGTAAGCAGGGGGGCAGTCCTCTTTTTGCACTTCATCTCGCTCCTGGAAATATAAGGTTTGTCATTTCACATTCTCCTTTTTAGGTTTGTTTATTGTTTCTGTTTGTTTGTGGAGAAAATGCAGGATTGAAAGCGAGAATACAAGTTGAATTGAACTAAATTGGATTAGGATTGTTTGAGTGGATGATTGTGTAATTTTAAGGATTAACCCGGAATCTAATCATTTTCTTCAAAAAGAAAAAATGACGTGAAAAATGTGGATGCATTAGGGAATAAAATCTTGATATTTAATATTAATTAAATAGATGAGGAAGTAGGAGAATGATTCATCAGCACGAGTTTTAAATTTTAAATTTTTAATGCCTAATTTTGGTACGTAGGGATATAGAACTAATCCATGAAGAGTTAAAATATAGGATTGTTCAAATTAGGGCTTTATTGTGTGTGTGTGTGTGTGTGTATATATATATATATTGGTAAAGAAGTGAATTTTCTGGTTTACATGCGTGCAGTTAGGGCTTCCTTTGGTCTAATTGAGGATGGACATCGATAAAGCAAGGCTATTTGTTGGGGGTATATCATGGGGGACGAGTGATGAGGTTTTAAGGCTTCACTTCGGCAAGTACGACACCATTTTGTGTTCTCTGGTTGCAAAAGGCACGAACACCAAAATTCCAATGGGGTTTGGGTTTGTTTTGTTCTTTGGTCCTGCTTTCACCAATAGGGCACTTCAAGTGTTTGGTTTACCATGGATCAGAATGCAACTTCAAGTACTAAGGAACATTATACATCCTAACCATTTTTGATAATCATGTAGGCCGGTCTTATTCTTTTCTAGTTACCATGGATCAGAATGCAACTTCAAGTGCTAAGGAACATTATACATCCTAATAGAATTTTTCCATTTTTGATATTCATGTAGGGCGGTCTTATTCTTTTCTGGTTACCATGGATCAGAATGCAACTTCTGATTACTACATTGTGGCAAGTGCTCGGTATATGAATGGATCACTTTGGCAAAGAGTCACAGGTGTTGCAATCTTTCACTATTTTAATTCAAAAGGACCAGTATCTGATCTGCTGCTAGAAGCACCAAGTGATGTTTATATAACCAATGGACAACAATGACCCAGCCAAGAGCCATCAAGTTAATACCCTGCTTTATAGTGCTTGAACTTCTGATACCTTGCTCTATAGTTATAGCATTTCATCATTATTTCGTCTTATGATATGCCTTAGTCATTTCTCAGCTTCAGCTTATTTAACAAATAAATTTCAACTCTTTGCTTTTTTTTAGTATTAACTGTAGGTGATTAGTGGAATAAACAAGATGAAGCAGTATCTAAGCCTAACATCTTTCTTGCCTTCTTTGTTTCTAACCTTAGAAGAAAATTTGATGCAAAATTAATAAATAAATGGAAATAATCATGAACAGATTCTTCTCTTTTCATTTTATACATGTTTCTTTGTTTTGTGAGACAAGATAAATGCAAAGACTAGTTTAACAAGGTAAGAGCAGATACCAATACTCAGACTTGCATCCTTTCTTCTGTAAGACATCATCTACTCTTTTGCCAACACCATCTGTAACTCCAACTACCAGCACAATGTCAAATTTGTCCATTGCGCTTTTTGCCTTAGAAGATGATGGACTGGATAGTTTCTCAACTAAAAACTCAAAGACCTTTACATATACGAAACTAAAGTATGTTTAGTATGTTAACAAATCTTCTGGCTTTATAAAATGAAATTCCAATGAAACCTATATGTCCAACCTATACGAAATAAAATTATTATATCAAATATTATGAATAGTATCTTACGAATTATTATAGTGTCAAATTATTATAATATTTTTTTCCCATAACAACGTGCAGGTATTTACCTAATAAAAATAATAAAAAGATAATTTATCTTATCAATTATCATAAAAAATTAAAATAAAATAAAATAAGCCCTAGTAAAAAAAAAAAAAAAAAAAGAAGCTAAACCCAAAAACTAAATGCAAAAAAAAAAAAAAAAGGTTAAACGAAAAAAAAAGAAAGATGAATGTTAGAGGATGTGGACACAAATCCGCAATGTCCATAATTAATAGGATATTGGCAGCATGGGATGTGGATGCTTTTTTCTAAAACAAAGGAAGCATTAGAAGAAGACAACAGATTACGTGGGCAAAGAAAAAAACACAAGAAAAAGTGTTTTCTCAAATGGTCAAGCAATTGATAAAAAGCAGAAGTGGGACATAGATTAAGGACATGGCAGCGTGCACCTGCTCTCTCATTACAAATTGAAAAGCAAACAGGATAATTATAAGCGAAGAATGCCGCGCGCCTTTAACGAGAGAGATGTGAAATAGTATGCACGGCGGGATTCTTATATTATGCTCCGGTGTCATCTTGCACCGTGATTTTAGTGTCTTACACGTGTACGAAATTTTTTTTCTTATATGCGTTATATTTATATCATAATAAATTGAATTTTTTTTTTTTTATATATGTGTCATTAATTTATATTCGTATTGTAATAAATTGATTTTGTTTCTTTACACTTTAAACTTTTTTTTTTGCTGTTCAAGTCTCTTTTTATTTTATTTTATTGATCTTTTTTATTACTGTAAATAAAATAAATTAATAAAATATTTAGTTAGTTTGATTTAAATTTTTTTATTATTATTTAATTTGATTTAATTTTAATTTTAAAGTTTTATTTTTATATAAAATTTAAATAAGTTAAATTTTTAAAAATAAATAAATCTAGTAATTTAAAAAAGTTAATTCATAAAATTTTTAAAAAATATTCTAAATAATTTTCATTAAAGTAAATTTCATAATGATAAACACCAACTAACTTGTAAGTCAAAATAAATATACTTAGAAATCAACAACCGTGTACCTTGAATCGAAATAAATATACTTATATATGTTGATCAATATAAATTTACCAATAATACAACAAAAATGTACCTATAGAATAATTATAATGTACCTGAAATAAGAAAAAAATGTACATAGAGTATAACATCAATATAAGACAAAAAATCTAATTTACATATGATATAAAACTAGTATACCTTCTTTAAAATATTAATATAATGCATAATAACAACAATATATCTGAAATAAGAAAATGATGTATCTTGAGTACAACATCAATGTAGTTAAGATCATGATGAATATAAAAGATCATTAGAACTTTTTTTATTCTAGAAGTCAGATAGAAAATCAATGTACATATAATACAAAATTAGTATACATTCTCTATAACATTAATTTATTTTCATATTAAACGTTATGTGTCTACAATTTTAAATTATTGTACCTACATCCTAATAAAAATGTATCTAGATGTTTGAAGTTTTTATTAAACCACTTCAGGTATAATACCAATTCTCATACAATTCTTTAACAACTTAAGTTCATATCAACATCAAAGATATTTATTAAAAATACTCATTGTAATATAAAAAAATGATGGAAATGTTTATTAAAGAAGAGATTTCGAACAAAAATTTTGTGATTTTGAATAAGAAAGAAAATTTTTAGAGCAAAAAAAATTAGAGTTAAAAATTTTAAATCGTTGATTCTATTGCAGTGAAACTAACTAGATTGTTATTTTGAGATTATAAAACTCATACGTGTTATAAAAAGTAATTTTACAAAATACAATAAATGAATACATATTGAAGTTAGGATCATGTTATAAAGTGAACATAGGTCAATGATATAATTTATATGAATGACGCATATATACAAATATTTAGTCTTAAGTAAAAAAAGAATTCTAAAATCATACTGGAATGGGAATTTTTATTAGAAAAAAGGATCACCAAATTATTTAGGTTTTCAATTTTATTAATTGGACTTATAAGAGAATTCAGGCTCATTCAATAAAAATATGGGTTTAGTCCTATTAGATTTGGATTTAAAATTTATTAAAATCTAAAATTCATGTTACCAAATTATATGAATTAAAAAAGAAAAAATAGTCTGCATAAAAAATTTTGAGACATTCACTTTAATAAAATAAATTATATGTGAACAAGTTGTGAAAGGGCATAGTTTTTTTTTTTTAAAAAAAAAAAGTTTCGAGAGGGCATCTATAAATATAAAATTTTAGACCAATAAAAAATATATTTTTTGATCTATTAAATTTTATTAGATCTAATTAAATTTTTTTAAATTTAAAATTAAATTAAATTATTATTATTGATCATTTAAATTATTTGGTCTATTTTAATTTAATTAACTTCAAATTAATTAATCATAATAAATTAAATTATTTAAGACGCACATATATGACTAATCAAAATAAGTTTTATGGCCTAAATTATTTAGCAATAACTAATGGCCATAATCCAAGTTGACCTATTAAAAGATTTTCTTGATAGAAGAATTTGAGATAAAATATACTTTATCTGTTAGTCTTATTAATAAAGTGAAATATTTCTTTCAAAACCTATATAAATAGAGAAACTCATATACTAATGAAAACATCTATAAAAGGCCTTACTCTTAAAATTTAGATTTTTCAAGTCCTAAGTCTTTAAATTCTACAAGGTGAGGATCATCTTCAATTCAAGATCAAGCTATAGTGCTCTTAAATTACATTCAACACTCTTCTCCATAATCAATCGAAGGGTTTAATACAAAATTAAGTCCGTCCGATCCTTGAATCTCATTTTTGTCCAAATAGTCAAATCAGATGATTTATTTCTTTATAAAAAAGTTATTAAAATTTACAATACTTTGTTTATAAATTTAGTAATTTGTATTTGTCTTTCTTACCTAAATTTCAGGCACAAAATTTGTACATATAATTTTATGTTATTAATTCCTTGAAATTGATTATAACTAAATCAAATTCTATCAAATTTAATAGAATTCGCAAATTGTAAATTTTTTTTATTATAAAAAATATTCTTAATTAAAATATTTTTCACTTTTTTTCTTCTCTGTCTCTGAGTTTTTCACATTTGTAAAATTTTTAAAAAACAATACAATAATATTTTTATAAAATTAAATATTTTATTAAATTCTGCACTTAAACCAAATACAAATTTAAAATAATTATATTTTTATTTTTTAGTATATCAAATATATAAATGTATTTACAAATGAATTATATAAAAAAAAATTCATTTGCAAATAGAATGAATTTTAAATTAAAATTGAATTAAACACTATTCTATTTTGAATTTCAAACAATTCAACTGTACACCAAATATCAGCATGCCTGTTATTGGCAACAGTCCCTTGTTTGATAGTTAAAAAGTCAGAGAGAATCACGTAATGCTCGAACATGAGTATTGTTGTTTGAGACAGCATATACAAAAATACAACCATTTATGGCTTTTATTTTGTTTCCAAATTAAAAAGAAAAGGTTATGTTGCGGATGATTTGATGTAGGGAGAGCGACCTTAAGACATGATAAGGTTGAGACATTTAGGGTGTGTGTGTCTATATATATATATATATTATTCACTTTAAAATATAATTTTAAAAATGTTTGTTTGGATTCTTTATCATTTGTATGATATTTTTTCCATAATTTATTAAGAAAAAATAACAAACGTCTTTAAAAAATCATTTTTAATTATATAGATGATATATAAATAGATTTTGATTAAAATTTTTTATTTTCATGTAGTTACTTAATAAATTAAATATAATTTTTAAAAGTAAATATATAATTAAATTAAATTCATATAGAATAGAAATAACAAATATATTTTAATTTGAAATAAATTTTAAAATATTTTAATGATTTAAATTACGTTATTTAGGTTGACTTGAGAATCAAGATAAAATTGAATCAATTCATATTTGTCTCAAGAATTGAATTTGGATTACATTGAGTTTGAATCGAAAATTTCGGATAATTTCAAGATTGAATAAAAAATCGTCATTTCTAGTGGTGAGCAAATTTTCATCATAACACTTATTTCCATCAAATTTTAAAATTTTTCATGAGCAAAATTTGTTCATCAATCTTATATTTTCGTAATTTTTGAATTAAACAAATCTAAAAATTGAAAACTTAACTCAGTCTCTCTAATATGATTCTTCAAACCCATATCTTCAAAAATTAGCCCATAACCCAGCCATTCAAAGTTAATTCACACTCTATTAGAATAATTCAATGTAGGTCTCTTTAACTTGATGTGTTTTTGCTCTATTAGCTCTTTAACTTCAAAATATAACTTTCAAGCCTCTTATTCATATTTTTTATTTGAACTCCCTTTTTGAACCGTTAAGAGTATTACTAGAGTGATTAATTGGATAATAAAATCATAATATAAAAAATCAACTAGGTCATCAAACTTGCACCTAAAAATTTAACTTTCTTAGTCTATTTTAAACTAATTAGCACAAATCTTTTAGATTTTAGTTCAATTAAATTCTAATTGTAATAAATATAATTAAACTTTATTTTTTATTTTTATAAATGATAAATTCAAAAATAAAAATCCAAACGAACTTTTTTGGATTAATTTAACCTATACTTAAATTTAAATAGTAAATTAACTATTTTTTAATAAAAATAACAAAAATTAAATCATATATGTTTGAATTAATAAACTTTATTAAAGAACTTAAAAAAATAGATTATGTCATCCTCATATTTTAAAATAAAATAGATAATTTAGCATATTTATACTATGAATATCATTGAGAATTAATTTATATAATTATTTGTATCTTTGCATGGACCACAATAAAAAATAGATAAAAATATTTTTTCTATTTTTTCATTTATGAATTTTTAATGAGCTAAACTCATTTATCCATTTTACACGATATAATATTTCTATCTTATTAAGTATAAGATGAAGGAGTGGGAATATGTATTTATATAATGATTTCTTTATAAGATAATGCTCTCTCTTATTCATGTTAGCTAAAAATTTTTAATTACTGAAATATAAGATATTATGTAAATTATGTCCTAAATATTTATGATAATAAAAATATGATTGAAAATAAAAACTAAACAGATGGAGTAAAATATGCAAAATCCAAAATTATGCAGCATTATTATAAAATACATATAAAAAAAATTGAAGAATAAAAAAATCTAATGAAGATATGATAAAATCATGAATCTCATTTTTTAAAAAAGGAATCAAAGCACATCATTAAAAAAAAAAACAAAGAAATTCTATCATATTGTAAAAAGTAATTTTTGAATAAAAATTATGAATATTTAGCTTATGAATTTATATTTTCTAACCATCAAGTTAATAAAAAAGGCTTGAAAAGTAGCACAATACTACTATTCCAAACAACTTCTTTATTGACATATTTAGATTGTTATGTTCATCGCTTCTTTTTGGGATATTTTTTTAGTGGAAGAGAATATATATATATATATATATATATATATATTAGTTAAGTGAAGGTAATAGAATCAATAATCAACTGCCTTCATTGTCAAAAGATTATAAGTTGTGGGATGTGTGCAGTATGAATTTATACAGTTTATACAATAAGTAATATATTTGTATGTTGCTATATTTTGAGGAAGAGAAAGTAAAGTTCTTTTTTAGAGAAAGAGAATTATTATTTTTTGAGTTTGATTATTATTTTTTATTTATATCTATATTATTATTTAAAATTCTTGTGCAAATTCATTCTCAATTATCGCTATAGTATAAATTAGTTGAATTGTTTTTTATTTTTATTTTATTTGAAAGATAATAATGAAGCAATCTATTTTGATAAAATGTTAATAAAATTTTTAGTTAAAAAATATTTTAATTTAATTTTTATTTTTAAAAAATATTTAACTCACTTTTTAAATTCAAGTATGTTACATTAACCAAAAAGTTTATTTAGATTTTATTTTTGATATTTTTATCATTTATAAAATGAGAAAGATAAATTTTAATTATTTTTATAATAATTAGGATTTAATTGAATAAAAAATTAAAAGATTTCTACCAAGTAATTTAAAATAGGCTAGAAAATTAATTTAGCCTTCTTTAAATTTCAAGTATAAATTTGAGAACTCAATTGAACTTTCATCTTATGATTTTATTACCTAATCAATCCTTCTATTAATAATTTTAACAGGTCCACTAAAAAAAGATTTATATAACAAATACGAATAGTTAAGAGACTTGAAAGTTAAGCCATTTAAAAGAATTTAAAGAAAACACATAAAATTCAAAAATTAGATAGGTTATTTAAAAAATATATATGAAAAATTAACTTTTGTGCAATAGGTTTGATTTTCAAATCATTATACAACTCAAATTATCTATCATGTGTAGATTTATAATAGATGATACCACACTTACTAAAATTGGCTAGGCCTATTCATATGAAAAGCTCAACTCGACATCATGAGCCTAAACCATTCAATTTGTCATAAGTCTAGCTTGATCTAAGATTGGATTCTCAGCTAAAAGGTCTGCATTGGCTCATCCCATATGCATGGTTTTTCAACCCATTCCCTATCCTAATTAGGAAAAGATAACTCTTATAAAAAAGTTGACTCCTATTAGGAAATGACACTTCTCATTAAGAAGGAATTAGAGTCCTAATCTAATATGGATACAAGACCACTCCAACCACTATATAAAAGGTCACCACTAGGTATTTCATTCATACTACACACACATATTCTCACTTTATCTTTCAAGCAGAGTTAACTGACTAAACCATTAGAGTGGACGTCCAGTAAAAGGTTAGATTCCTCTCTCATCTTCATTTGTATTGCAGAGCCTGAATCATAAATACTTGAGCCATTCATCCATATATAAGAAAACTCATTCGAACTACCTAGCTCGCTACCATGCGGAACATCATTGGTGCAATGAGCATTGATCGATGCATGCAACCTTCAAATTTTTCATGATTTGATATCAAATTCTATGTTTTGCTTTTGACGATTGACTAATAAAAATAATCTCTTCAGTTACATGGTAAACTATTGGCCTAGGGCATCAAAAAGGGAGGTTGAATTGGTGCTCTATTTAAAAGTTAAAAAGAGGGTTAATGTGTTTAAGAAGATGAGTAGGAGAAAGAAATTGACAAAAGTGTTTATAGTTGTTTGGGTGTTAACTAACCCTACTTTCACTCTCTAATTCTCTACAATTAGGTATTTTACTCAACTCAATAGGTGTTTCCAAGCTCACACTAAACTTTTACAACTTGTGTTTATGCCTCACACAACAACCTTACACCTTTTGTTTTCTAGGCTCACACAATAAACCTCTTACAAGTGTTTTTAAGGTTCACACTAAAACCTCTCACAAGTGTTTCAAGGCTCACACTAAAACCTCTTACAATGGTGTTTATTGCTCACACCAAACAATCACAAACACATAAATGAGAATTGAAAGAATGAGTAGCAAATTGGCAAGGGATTGGCTACAAATTAATGAATTCTCTTGCATTTACATCTGTTTGGTGGAGTATTTATAGCTCATATTTACCAAAGAGACGTTGGACCAAAACTATCAACAAATCTCCAAGATGTGTTACGCAGATTTAGCATTAAATGTTTGTCAGGCGGAAGTCGCGGTCGCGAATTTCCAATTTCCATTGTGAAGCTGAAAATTTCAATGAAAAACCCCGTATGTGTCTAACTGCTAGTCCACGTGTCAGCTTTCCATTGGTTTTCTAGGAAAATATATTCGTTGTGTTTTAACCATTATCAAAAGTTGCGATCACGATATGCCTAAGTCGTAGGCGCGACTAAGACCGTGAATTCCTCTGTCTGGTGAGGAAGCTTTAACTCATTGAGTCACGGTCGCTACTGAATTTTTGCCCTCGCAATTTTTGATCTTTCAACGGACACCTGGGACGCCTGACAGGCTGTGGTTGTGGCTTTTCTTCCCTCCATTGTCACTATAAAAGTCGCGGTTGCAACCTTGGGGCGACACTCACCTCGAATTCCTCTATGACTAAAGCTTTGTAGACTTTGGATGGTTCGCAGCAGCGAAATAGCTCATGAATTCCTCTAGTCTAGCTTTATCATTTCTTATGATTGATTTGCGGTTGCGATTTACCATACACACACTGTGAATTTAGATGATCTTTACATTGTTGGAGATTTTGAATACCATCCTCCTTCCAATGAAAAATCTAACTTATAATATGCAAAATAACACTTATGAAAATATTAGAACTGGTCAATCTCTATTGTCAAGATCAAATGAGATTTATGACTTAGGTTAAACCAACCTAGTCCAATAATCTCCCTTTTTTGATTTTGATAACTTAGATTGATCCTAAGAGAAAATAAATGCATGAGTTTTGAAGTTGTGAAGTTGGAATGGTGAATGATTCACTGAACACTTAAAAATTTCTAAACAAAGATCAAAGTGAAATTTTCTAAGTAAACATACAATACTCCGACTCAACTTATACTATTTACTTGCAAATTGTTTTCTCTCCCCTTAGATTCTTTCTTTCCCTCTTTGGCAAGATCAAAAAAAGGATTTTTTAAGGAAAAAGAATAAATGCATAACAAATAGATAACTGTTAATAAGAAGCAAAGATATAAGAATTGTAATCATAAAGGTAGACTCAATCAATCACATAAGATAAAGAATTTCAAAAAAAAAAAACATCTTTATTTTTACCTATAAGCAAGTTATGAGATCAACAACTTTACATTAATAAAACCAAGAGAAAATACAAAGAAATCCTATTCTAGAATATTGAAGAGTCATCTTCATCTCAAGAAATGTCGTCCTTGTCATCATTGCCTCCGCCTTCAGCTTTGTCACCTTCCTCAACTTCGTCATTGCCTTCCTCTTCCAGGGTATCATCATACTTAGCAAAATCAGGAAGATGGCAAGGAGGAACACCTAATTTTTCTTGCAAATCCACCATATCGCTGTGAAGGTAGGAGATGAGAAGGAATCTCCTCTTCATCATTCTCATCATCTTGTCTAACTTGCGGTTGATAGTGGTAAGAGATAGTTTGGTTTTGGGTTTTGGTTGAGGAGGAGGGACTGGTAGGCTTCCTTCTTCAATGATGAGCCTTTTCCTTTTGGGGGCTTGAGATGTCTCCATCTTCTTATCCCTAAAGGCACCCAGGGTATATGCATATGTGTCCGGGTGTATCGCTTTGGCTTTTTTCAAGTAGGTGAGGTCAAGGAAGTTTTGAGAAGGGAGGAGTTTCCTAGTGAGAAATTTTTCATTTTCCTCATTAAGAGCTCCAACAAAGCGATAGATTACTATCACATGTGTTGGGAGGAGGAAATAGCTCTTTGATTTGATGCTCATATAGATTAATTGATCCACAAGATAACGACCAATTTGGATAGATTTGTTTTTAGCAAGGCAAAACAAGAAGTTTAGATCCTTTTGAGACACTTTCTCATTACCATCACCCTTAGCATTTACGAAAAAGGTGATGATACGATGGAACATCTAAAAGGGAAGGGCTTTGAGGTATTTGGCTAGGAAAGTTTTTGGGTTGTATTTGGTTTCAATTGAAATTTTGGACCAAAACTCGGAATAGATTATATCAAGTGCGAAGATAATGAACGAGATATTTTCTTTGACTTGAAGGTTAAAGAGGGTTGACAATTGCTCAAAAGTAATGAAATAAGGATCCTTGAAAGCATAAAATACTAACCTATATTGCCCAGGCTGTGATTCTTCTTTGCAACTTAGTGTCACCGTGCACATGAATTGCCTTACAACTTCCTCATAACCGGGTTCGTCCGAAAAAATGAACTTGTTCCATCCTACATTGGAGAGGAATGCTCATATCTCATCATTGATCCCAAGGGTCTCCAATAGAAAGGTAGATGGAATTTTGTTTGGGAGGATGATTTTGGAGGTGTTGGCTTTGAATCATTCCCTTTCCTCCTTTGTTATTCCTTGCATAAGATCAAGGGCTAGAGGTGCAGATGGTTGGGCTACTGCTTTGCGTTTCTTTACTCTAGAAATCTTCTTAGGAACCATTGAGAAAGTAGACAGATTTGGAGAATTTAGAGAATACGGAAAGAGATAATTGATTTAGAGTAGAATGAAGTAATAAAAATTACTGTTTATGAGGTTTATATAGCCATTTGAAGGGTGTGAAAATGGCTAGAATTGGAGTACTGAAGAGTTGAAAATGATTGGTAGTCAAATCACTTAATTGTGTAGCAGTTACTATAATTTGCTACTGCGAAATCCATAATCGCAACCACTAATTCTGAAAAATGTGAGTAACGGATAAAAATCTTTGGGAATTAGAGCGTCCAATGGTCAGAAATTTGAATTTTTTACTGAATTCGAGGTGGAGAGTAAAATTCGCCACTGCGAATTGATATTTGTCAGCTGTGTGAGATGAACCTTTAATTCATGACCGTGAGTCAAGGATAGTGACTGCGAATTACAAGGCAAGAAGGATATTCATGAAAAAAAACTAAAATTGATAATTCAAGTGACGATCCACATTAATATATTGATGCTTAATTTATGCAATTTGACATAGAAAAGCACAATTGCAATTAAAATTAAGACATCCAATGATTAATGTCACATACACATAACAATCCAACAAAAGATCAAACTTTTCAATTTAGGGAGCTTTCATCAAGCATTCCCAATTCTCTCTTAATAAAGTTTAACCTTTCTTTATTGAGAGGTTTAGTGAAAATATCCGCAAGTTGATGATTTGTGTCTATAAATTCTAACACAACATTATTCTTTTGGACTTGATCTCTCAAAGTAATGTCTAATATCTATATGTTTGCTCCTAGAGTGTTGGATGAGATTCTTAGAGAGATTAATTGCAGTAGTTTGTTACATTTGATAGGAATGTGATCAATAACTTTGCCATAATCCTTTAATTGTTGTTTGATCCAAAGCACTTGGGTGTAACAACAACTTGCAGCTACATACTCAGCTTCAGCGGTGGATAAGGCAATTGAAACTTGCTTCTTGCTAAACCAAGACACTAAGCATTCTTCTATAAATTGGCAAGTTTCCAGAAGTGCTCTTTCTATCTAAAAGACTACCAGCATAATCCACATCCAAATAGGCTATGAGACTGAAAGATGAATCCCTAGGATACTATAGTCCTAAGTGTAATGTGCCATGTAAATATTTGAAAATTCTTTTGAAAGCATTTAAATGTGATTCTTTGGGAGAGGATTGAAATCTAACACACATACATACATTAAACATACTGTCAGGTCTTGAAGCAGTAAGATAAAGTAGAGAACCGATCATATCTCGATATCTCTTTTCATCAACTGTCTTACCCGATTCATCTTTATCCAGTTTAATAGTACCACTTATGGATGTTTTTGCTACTTTACATCCATCCATGCCAAACTTCTTGAGTATGTCCTTTGTATATTTGGCTTGGTTGATGAAGATCCCTTCTTTGGTTTGCTTGATTTGTAAACTAAGGAAAAACTTGAGCTCTCCCATCATAATCATTTCAAATTCATTAGTCATACACTCAGTAAAATCCTCACAAAGAGTTTCATTAGTAGCATAAAAAATGATATCATCAACATAAATTTGTACTATAAGTATATCATATTTGTGCCTTTTTACAAATAGGGTTGTGTCCACCTTTCCCTTTTCAAAATCATTTTTCAAAAAAAATGAACTAAGCCTTTCATACTAAGCTCTTAGAGCTTGTTTCAACCCATATAAGGCTTTGTTCAATTTAAACACATAATTAGGAAAACTAAGTGATTGAAAACTTGAAGGTTGTTCAACATATACTTCCTCCTCAATGACTCCATTTAGAAAAGCACTTTTGACATCCATTTGAAAAAGTTTAAAATTCATATGACATGCATAGGCTAAAAGAATCCTAATAGCCTCTAACCTTACAACAGGGGCATATGTTTCATTATAGTTTATGCCTTCCTCTTAGTTGTAACCTTTTGCAATCAATCTAGCTTTATTTCTAGTGATGAATCCTTACTTATCTAACTTGTTTCTAAACATCCATTTGCAACCTACAATTGGTGTTCCTTAAGCCTAGGAACAAGTTCCCATACATTGTTTCTCTAGAATTGGTTGAGTTCCTCTTGCATAGAAATCACCCAACTTTCATCATCAATAGCCTCATTAATTGATTTTGGCTCTAATTGAGAAACAAAGGCAAGATTATTATCTAAAAGATTAAGTTGAGATTTAGTACTTACACCCTTTGAGGTATCACCAATAATCAAATATTTGGGGTGATGCTTAGAGAACCTCCAATCTTTGGGTAAATCTTAACTTGACAATGTTTTTTGTTGATGTTGTAATTCCTCTCTACTTTTGATGATTCAACTTTATCTTTGTCTTTGTCTTTCTCTCTTGTAGTGTGCTCCAATTCTAATTTTTTAAAGTCACCTACAAGATCATCAACAAAAGAATCTTTTCCAAGATCAAGTTTACTAGATTCATTAAAAACAACATTCATAGACTCTTCAACAACCATAAAACTTATGTTAGACTCTATAGGCCTTGCTAAAGGTGGAATAACCTAAGAATATCCCTTCATTAGTTTTTGAGTCAAATTTTTCAAGATTATCCTTGGTATTCAATATATAGCACTTGCATCCAAATACTTTTAGGTATGATATCTTGGATTTTCTATCATTTCATAACTCATAAGATGTTTTATTGAAAATGGGTCATTTAAAAACTCTATTTGCAATATAACACGAAGTATTAACGGCTTCGACCTAAAAGTAATTTGGTAAAGAATACTCATTTAGCATAGTTCTAGCCATTTTTATTAGTGATCTATTTTTCCTTTTTACAACACCATTTTGTTATGGTGTTCTAGGGGTTGAAAAATTGTGAAAGATCCCATTCTTTAAATAATAAGATTCAAAAGCTTCATTTTGAAATTCCTTTCCATAGTCACTTCTTATAGAAGAAATTAAGTAACCCTTTTTCATTTTGAATTCTTTTTGCTAAACTTTTGAAGGCATCAAAGGTATCATGCTTATGAGCTAGAAAGAATACCCAAGTAAACCAAGAATAATTATCAACTAGGACTAGTGCATATTGTTTTTCACCTAAACTAGCACTCCTAGTAGGTCCTATCAAGTTCATATGAATTAGTTGAAGAGGCTTAGATGTACTTATAATATTTTTAGCTTTGAAGGAAGATTGATGTTGCTTCCTTATTTGGCAAGGATCATATGTCTTGTCTTTTAAGAAACTTAGCTTGGGAAGATCTTCCACTAGCTTTCCTTTAAATAAGCTTTGTAAGAGCTCCATGCTAGCAAGTCTAAGTCTTTTATTGCATAGTCAACCTTCATTACTAAGAGACATAATACACTTAAAAGATTAGTTAGCAAATTGTCTAAGTCAATTGAGTAGGTATTGTCTTATCTTTCACCCTTAAAAATAACCCTTTTATCCACTAATGTGGTAACTCGACATTCTCTAAGGTCAATGGTGACTTTATTACCTTTGTCACATAATTGACTTGCACATAATAAATTATGTTATAAGTCATCAACTAACGAAACATCATTAATTAAAGAGTAACCATTCTTACCAATGGTTCCAATATCAGTTACCTTACTCTTAGCATTATTACCAAATGTGACATTACCACCTTCTTTTTCTTTCAAGGCCATAAATAGCTTCCTATTGCCTGTCATGTGCTTTGAGCATCCACTATCCACATGTCAATCATTTGATTCATTGGTGGCTGCCAAACATCCTTACACAACATAAATAAATCAT
>CATIWR010380877.1:0-42068 GCA_949677035.1 Omphalea diandra
ATTATTATTATTATTAAAACAATTTATTATTGTGTATATGAAGAGAGAAAGGTACTAAAAAAATATTCATTAAATGCTTAGATTGTTTATACATGTATGTTAATCATGTTAAAATTACAAAATTAATATCGCTAAGAATTCATGTATAAATAAATTTGAATTTCAGTTGTTTAATTCAATATTATTTAGTGTCAATTTGATACCTTTCTTGATTCGGCTATTACTAAATATTCAAATCACATTATATAATAAATTCAATTCAATTGTAATTGTGTTTAGAGATTTTCAATTTTGAAAATTTCCAATTGAATTTAAAATCTGCAAGATCTATAGCCAATGCTAGTGATGAGGTCATCAATAGTTCATAAAAATGTAGTAAAATAAAAGAATATATAAATAGGTATTGGTCCAAAAGTTGTGTAGCAATTTTTCTTTCAACGTGGAAAAAACAGCACATACAAAACGTAGGGTATTTTGTGTTTTGCCAAAGCTTGTTATGGTTCTTCGGTTTTCCACTTTCCCCTTCCATCTTGTAAATGTTAAAAAATTACTTACTTCCAAAAACCCATGTTAGTATCACACTCCCACTTGCTCCCGAAACTTATCTACTTGCTGCAATTTCAACCTACACATAATTATCATCATCCATCGTGTTACTGTGCAATTTATTAAATCTTCATAATCACAAAACAGAAATTACACAAATTGATCAATGATACTAAGCAATTCATTTGATCTTTATTAACAATGAGGCAATGAGAAAAGTTTAATTAATAATCATAAAACATTAACTTTTTTATAACTAAATTTCAATTTAGCAACTTTCTTAAGTTTAAGAGAATACTAAATTTTTATTTATCTAAAAATGAATAAAACATATTAATATTTATAGGGCAGAAAATCCTTAAACATAAAGTAAAAAACATAAAAAGAAATAAAATTGCAAACAAATATGAAATTCTATCAAGAAGCGAAGTAAGTATAAATTAAATCTAACTTCACTGACAGTTACTAAAATTGAGTTAAACACACGTCTAAATGATAAATTTTGACCATAAATAAATGCAATTGAATTTTTTTTTTTATTGGAGATATGATAAAATTCTGAAAATTAAAGCTTTTCATTGATATATTATAGGCCTCAAAACTCCATTAGTATAAAAAATTATGATTGATTGCTCATTTGGATTTCTTTTTCTTAATCCAGTCTATACACACATCCCTACACGTTTTGCATCAAACATTGACCAAAAACTGCACAAATGGTGATATATGTAGACTTTTTTCTTTGTACAAATGTTCTGCCTCTATAGCCATATTTTTCAAATGGCATGATAAGGTACGGCGAAAATGCACATAGATAGAGCTAATGAATAACTTATTGTTATGGCTGCTAATATGTTAATTGGAACTTATCAATTAATATATAATAAAGACTATAGTGTCATTTATGTTATTATAATTAATATATAATGAAAACTACAATATCGTTTACGTTATTATAATATCATAGTTAATAATTTATCATTGAATTAGATAAAAAATATTATTTACTATTTGATTAAATATGATTCAATGCCACTGAATGAGATAAAAATTATTTTTCATTATTAGATTAGATAACATTATTTATAAGTATTATTAAATCTATTATCGTAGACTCCACTGTTAGGATGTATATATATATATATAGATGGAGGCCCATGTTGGCTTAATTTGTTAGTGGTACGAAAATATGTCAACATCTGAAATTAATGTGATTATTTGCATAATCCATTACTTCAAATAGAGAGATAGACTCAGCTGATGATGAGTTGATATCTATTTGGATTTTATTTCTAATTATTAAGGGATTAGTGGAAATATATAATTAGAATTATCAAACAATAATCTCCTTCAAATAATTTTCCCTTTTCAAGTCAATATATCTCATTTTGAGAAAAATTAATGGTCTCGAAATTTCACCAAATCCAGAATTCCTCCTTATACAATTTTGAAGCGAATTAAAAATTTCCACTTCAAAATAATATTTATAATAGACGATATAATGATATGTATTTGAATATGATAAAGATGGGGCAGTTAATTTGATAGATTTTGTTTTCCCATACCAGAAAAGTGGTGTCCCCTCATCCAAATCTAAATTGGGAAAAAAATGGTGATGACAGATAAAGGTAGCAAATTTTCCAAAATAGAGTTACAAAAATTAATGGCTCTTGTTTCTCATTCATATAGTTATCATAAAATCACAAATACCACCAAACTTTAGGCTGCTGAGCTGACTTATGAAACCTTTGATGCCAAGTCCACTTGCATTTATAAAATTGTCTATCTATCGCCATAAGTTTTCAATAAAGCACAGCTCACCCTCAGGTGTCATCTGCCCAAAAACCAGATCTTTTCACTGACAAAGCTCTTGCATTTTACTGCTCCTGTGTACCAATGATCAATTATCAAAACCCTGTTTAATCTAATCAGTTATGCGGCAAAGCTATTTTTATGATTCAAGTGATAAGAGAATATATTCGATTTTTATGATTTTAAATTTAAACCTATTGGAAGCTCTCGAAAAATAAATTCTGCATAATCAAAATTTATTATTATTATTATTTAAAAAAAAAAAATAGAGAAACTCAACAATACAATGGTGACACTCAATTCCTCATCACATAATCTAAACCTTGTGGTCCAAACCACATGTAAGATGTATGTATCTTTCATAACTTGGGCTGCACTTTTTGCGCTCTAAAAACTTTGGCATTGGCACTTAAGGATTTGTCCAAGATGTAGATTGCACACATGGTGTGGTGGCCTGCTTTCTATTGTACTTCCTACTGGTAGGTAAGATCCTGACTTAAGCAACAGGGTATACATATAAATGTAGATGATGGAGTATAATCACATCACTTCATGCAACTGAACGTATTCAATAGTACGAGCACAGCTCTGTACTTGGATTCAAGATTTCAGAAAATTCACACTAAATGCTCGTTATTCATTCTAACTAACTAATCTCAGTATTTATTAGAATCTCAGATTTAATTCTTTTTTTTTATTAATGTGATAAAAATTTAAAATAATACTGAGTCATTTTCATTTATTCTGTTCTAATTATTTGTTGTCCAATTAAAAATCAATCAATTGTCTAATTTTCGTATTTTAAGACCAATGGTATTACGTCAAGTAGATGCTCCGCCACTTGGTAATTTCAAAATGATCCCAATGTCTGCTTTAATCACATGTACTTCACTTGTCCCCTGTAATACGTGAAAGATGAAGTTGTTTCCTTTCTTATGTGCTTTCTAATTATAAATTAGAAAGATAATTAGAATTTAATCTTAACTCCGAATTAACAGTTAAATTAGAATTTTTGATGTTGATATGACATGCTGAATTTTTTTTTTTAAAAAAAAAAATTCATACCATATCTACACTAATCAGCACAATTAAATAAAAAAATCCTCACCTTTCTCACCCTCTCTTCATCAACACACCCACTCGCCCATGTGTAAAAGAGAAAGCAAGCTTTTGGAGAAAAGAAGTTGTGCATTATTTCATTATCCTTAAAGGAACACAAAGGATGGCAAAAACTAGAAAAAGAAAATCACTTGAACCTTGAACTGATAAGCTTCCCACGCAACTTCTTTGGCCAAAATAATAAAAAGGAAAAGCCAAATGCCCAAGATCAATTGAGTACAATTGTACAACTTATATGTTAATTGTTGTAATAGCTTGTGTGTACAGCAAGAGTTGATTTTTAAATTTCATATTGAAAAATGTTGAATGAAATTGCTTAATCGATTTGGAGAGGAAAAGTTTATAGGAAAATTTAAATAAAATTTGATTGATTGTTAAATTTATATATATATATATATATATATATATATATATATATATATAATAATCTATGATGATACTTGACACTTTAACACGTGCCTGTGTACAAAACTTGATTTATATTTCAATTTTTATTATTATAAAATTCATAATTATATAATAATAAAATATTATAATACTATTTTAATGGTTTATTAAAATCAAATCAACAAATACATTTTTGAAAAAATTGTCAAAGTCCAATAGACACATTTGTAAGAATACACATATTTTTATAAGGTTTCAAATTCAATAGACACATCTTTTTAAAAGGATGCCTTGTCTAATAGACACTTTTTTGTAGAAGTGCTTTAACTTCTCCTACATCTATAAATTCAATAGATTGTGTTTGATAAAAAGTAATTTTTTTTCTTTTTCCTTCCTTGTTTATTGCTCATATGCTTTATAAACTTTAAACATAAAGAATTCTTAGAAACATCTTCAGAATTGCTACCTACAGACTCTTAGACTTTGTTGTATTCTAAAGATAGATTGCCAATTACTTGCAGCAATATAGCAAGGGCAATCAATATCTTAAAGATAGTGATCTTTATACCTCAAAGTTTGTTTATTAACCCACTATCCTAACATTAATACTATAATACCATATATTGTATTATATCATAATATTAATATAATTTTACATATTTAGATAACAATTTTATTGGTGTAAGTAATTATTTTTTATTTTTAATAAAATTTATACAAATATTTCATAAATTACGCACAAAATTTAATATTTTCACTCAACACCACTATAAATATACATTATTATAGAATTCACACAACACCACCATAGATATATATTATTATAGAATTCATCCAACTTACATTGTCAATATCTATGTAGACTTTATTTCATCTCAAAGGTACCTTAGACTGGAATTATTTCTTGTTTTTTTTCCACCAACAGCTGCTGATTCTTTCTTCCTCCAGGATGGAGTGAGGATGTACATCTTGCAAGCATGAGGCGCAACATATGCAGTTAGCCCTTTACGCTTGTTCAACGAAACAAATGAGTGCTGCAACATGAAAAATACAACAAATTGACAGGGTTGAGAATATAATCAAGTTCAAAATTTTAATTCCTCGTTATCATAGCAGAACAACTTATATATGTTGCACAACATGAATAAAACAATATAGACACGAAATGATACAAATACAGACACGTGAGATGATAATTTTTTAGAAAATTAGTTTATACATTTGTGTTAGTATCATATGAGAATAGTGTCCAACACCATAATACCACACAAACGCATAATAAAAATTGAAGTGTTTGGTGCTTAATAGAGAGTAACTAAAGCAACAACTATTATGGAGAAATCATACCGCCCATAAGTCTCTAACAATGACAGGAGTATCTGGAGGAAGTCCAACTTCCCTCCAGCGCACAGATATAAGAGCCTTGAACCCACTCCTATTCCATAGCACTACCACCACTCTTTTTTTTGACAATGGCCCTGCCCAAATCTGCATCGAATTCATAATACTACATATCTCAATTCAGCTCAGAAAAATGTGGTTTTGCCGCTACACGGCAAAAAAAATTGAGTTCAGAACATACCTCTAGACCGGCTTTTGATCTTATTTTCCTCCCTTGAACCCCTAGTGGATCTTGATTAACATCTATTACCTCTGTGTTACCAAGAATCCCAAGTGTCTGTTTGCTTGCGGATCGAACATCGCATCCAATGAGCAGAGGAGCCTTTCACAACGAGATTTGGAGATTATTCCAGTTGAAAGAATGAACATTATAAATGCATGATTAAAGATTAAGAGAAACACACTTTCATTAAAGCCCATATACTAAAATGAGAGCGGTATTCCTCTAGGCTCATCCCTCCATTGCCAACTTCTAACATGTCAGGATCTATTATGAAAATCGTGCCCATGATTAGCAGTATAATTAATACATTCCACAAATATAGTAGTACTAACTAAAATTTTGTTTTGTTACCATTCCACATGCCAGGCCTTGCATATCTTCCCCAAATGTTGTTATTATCAGCATTTGATGTGAAACTGAAATAAACAACTACAAAACATCAATTCGACTTTCTGTTTAACAAACCGGTCAGCCTTTGGTTTAGTGATACCGGAGTTGTCTCCAGGACACTGGGATGTTGAGTTCAAAACTCAGTTAAAGCCAAATTTATTTAATAAAAGATGACAGCTTAGAAATTAATAAGGAGAAAAGATCAAAGACTAACTAGAACCTTGCCCATGTGTCGTTGATGTCTCCTGTAGTTCTCCAAGCATTACCATACTGTCCAGCCCATTTTGCTGGATCCTCTTGTCCCCTGTGACAAGATAGGTTGGTTGGTTAAAATTCTTACCCGAAAATATCGACCAGTACATTAAAGCCTAATATGAACATATAAACAAACATAAAGTGCATAAACTAAGTGAACTTACCAGTCACAGATAGAGTAAAAAATCGGTCGGCCTACCTGACGCAGTGCAGAACTCATCCTGGCATATCTGTTGCCAAATGAAAAGAATTTTTATCCAACACAACCATGGCACCAGTGACAATAAAATTTATCTGGCATTAGTGAATTTTTTTGCTACACAGATTACAATGAAGGCATTTAGGCTTTGATGGGAATGTTATGCTGTAATTGAACTTATTCACTAAATTTTGGCTTTTCTCATGATGACTTGAATCTATAAGGTACCTGTCTTGAGGTTTGGAGCCACCATTGTAGCAGTTATCATACTTCAGGTAGTCAACTCCCTATAAACAAATGCACGTATATTAAGCTGAAAATATGCATCTTTATAGCTGATATTAATTGTTTCATGTTGGGGGAAAAAATCCTCAATCAATTGTATGAATAAAGCTTTAGCAGACTAAAAGACACTTCTAAGTACCAACCCACTGGGAAAAGGTGCTTGCATCTTGCTGTTCATGCCCAAGTGAGCCTGGCATTTTGTTGCTGCAGGTCCTATAACTGAGAGGATCAAAAAGAAAATGGAAAATTTTTTAGTATTATTGAAAATAATTGTTAATTATGTCGGTCCAAGTTCATTAGCACATTAATTATATGTCCTTACCCTGCATCAGAATATATGCCAAGTTTTAAGCCTTTTGCGTGGACATAATCCGAAAGGGACTTGATTCCAGAAGGAAAGGTAGAGGATTTAGCCATCAGATTACCTTTCGAATCTCTGCTCTCTTCAGCCCAACAATCATCTGCCTTTTCAAAACCATTTAGGAAGACTCATATACTAGTAGTGATAGTGACTATTGAAAGAGACCATAGAAAAGGACATTTGCGTACCAATATTAACATATTTGTATCCAAGTGGAGCTAGCCCAGATGAGACAAGAGCATCAGCTGTTCTCAGCAATCAAGCAAAAGTCACAAAGAAAACGTCAATGTTGAAAAACGATATACTGCATTGAACATAAGTTGCCAGTTTCTATCTATGACACATAACAGAAGTTGGTGCAGCTTAAAGCATGATATGACTATTTCTCTGTTGTTTTTTAAAGGGGATGTTTTGTTCTTGACAGACCTTGGTTGGTCCAATTCAAACAGAGTTATATTACCCAAAATTAGGAAGTCCTTAGTGCACATTCCAGTTGAGTACAGAATACGGGCAGAGGTCACTGGAGTATGAAATTCGCAAGCAGTAATTTATTATTAAATCAATGGCATATTACATAGTATATAAAATAATTAAATCAGGTCATTAAGAACTGAAACTTTGAACAAAATAATCAAAGTCACCTTGAAAATTGAAAATAACAAACTATAAACAAGGAAATGAAATTGCAGAAGCATTTAATAATAATGAATAAGAAAATTAATCTTTTTTTAATATTATAAATACATGTTCATATTAGTCATGGTCATAAATGTACATACAACATTTGAATGGGTTGAACAGCAGAAAAATCAAACCTTCAAAGTCACTACAGCTACAGCACTACTCTACTATTTGCTAATCATGTCATACCAAAACTAAAATAGAAATAAGATTTGAACAATTCTTGTTCTAAGTAAAAACTGAAGAACGAAGTACCAACCAGTACTTTTAACAGTCCATTCATCTATGTTGCATTGAAAGTGATTCCAGCTATTCCACCTGCTTTATCAACACCATAACCAGAAAAGAATATTCAAATTAATTAAAATTGTTAACATATTATTATTTCCAAAGTTTGACAGAGTCAGTTTCAAAGGAAATAAAAAAAAACCACACGATAGCTTGCAACATAGATAGATTAAAAATAAATAAATAAATAAATCCAAGTACGTACCCCATTGGTGGTGTACGAGCCACTCCATTAGATAGAAGGAACTCAGAGTAATCTTCATGTTCATGGGCACTGCTGGTGCTAATATTCATAGAAATAATGCCCTTGCTTATGCCTACAAGAACAGTCAACACTAATCCTATTGTACATCTCAAGTGTTTCATCTTTCCATGAAGTCATTTCTTTAAAGATACAGTTTTGTCTTATATAGGGCAAATCTGGGTGATGCTCATCCAAATCAGGCATGGTGAGTGTGTCGGTGGAAAAAATACGGAGACCCAAACTTGAACTCAGGCACACCCATCATTTATTTCAATCAGTTTTAAATTACTATTTACCGAGATATATATATATATATATATATTGTTATTTTATATTACTTTATAAAAACTTATCATATCAAATAAATTTTTAAACAAAAAAATAATTATCATATAAACAATTCTAAATCAAAATCAAAATCCTAAAAAAGTAAAAATTATAAATAAAAAATTAAGATTATATAAAAGATTTTAAATAGCAAAATTATTTTTTAAATAATTATTTATAATACTACTACCTATTGTTATTTTATACTATATTATAAAAATTGTCATATCAAAAAATTTTTACATAAAAATTTAAAAAATTAATTATAATATAAAAATTTCTAAATAAGAAATAAAAAAATAAAAGTACAAATATTAAATAAAAGCTAAAATTATATAAATAAAATTTTTGAACAGAAAATTAGAAAAAATCTAATCAATTTCAATTTTAGAATTGATTTTATATTATTATTTCTTGTTTGTCAAACAATCGCAAATAATAAGAAATTTCTAAACTATTTTATTATGTTACAAAAAATTATCATATCAAAAGAAATTCTAAAGAAAAAATTAAAAAATTAATTGTCATATAAAAATTTATAAATAGAAAATTAAAAATAAAAATTTTAGATAAAAAATTCAAATCATATAAAAAATTCAAAATAGAAAAGTCATTTATTAAATAATTGTGTATAATATAATTATACATCGTTATTTTACATTATATCATAGAAAAATATCATATTAAAAAAATTTTAAATAAAAATTAAAAAATTAATCATCATATAAAAACTTTAAATTAAAAATTAAAAAGGTAAAAATTATAAGATTATTAAAAAAAATTTATGAACAATTAGTTAGAAAATTTTAAAAATAAAAATTCTAAATAAAACCAATATTTAAATTAATTTCATTAATTATTCAAAATTCTAAATATATATAGACTAACAATAGTATAATAAATTGTTAGAAATTATTTGATTTAATTTTAACAATTTTTCTCTTAAAATTATATCATACAAGATTGAAAGTATGAATTAATAGGTAATTTTTTATTATAACTACCTCACGTATGTATATATAATTCATAATTATTTATTCATTTTATTTTTTATTATAAAATCTTTAATATTATTTATTTGATTAATTATCTAAAATTATTTTATTCAAGTTTAACAAATTTTCTCTTGAAATTGTGTCACATAAGATTAAAGATGTGAATCAATATTGTTAAACACGAAAGTCATTTACTAAATAATTGTGTATAATATAAACATATATGGTTATTTCACATTATGCTAAAAAAAATTATCATAGCAAAAAAATTTAAATAATAACTTAAAAAAATTAATTGTTATATAAAAAAGCTTTTAGATAGAAAATTAAAAAATCTAAAAAATAAAAATTTTAAATAGGAAGCTTAGTTTTTATAAAAAAAACTTATGAATAGAAAATTAAAAAATATCTAAAAAGTAAAAAATTTTAAACAACTTTTGATCCTGAAAACTAGAAAATTTTAAAAAGTAAAATTTTTAAAAATGAAGTTAAAATTTAAATTAATTTCATTGATTATTCAACATATCAGGACTAGTAACACTGAAATAAATTATCAAAAAATACCTTTTCCAAATGTAATAATTTTTTTCTTAAAATTATGTCATAAAAATTAAAAATATAAATCAATAGATAATTTTATATTATGACTACATCACATATGTATATAAAATTTATAATTATTTGTTAATTTTATCTTTAATTATAAAATACTTAATATTATTTATCTAATTGAATGTTAGAAATTATTTTGTTTAAATTTAACAAATCTTCTTTTAATATCATACTTTATAAGATTAAGTATATGAATCAATAAATAATTATTCATTACAATTACTTTTATACATAAATATAAATTTTAAAATTCTATTTTATTATTTTATTTACTTGATAGTGATTTTCACAAAATATTAATTAATCATTCAATTAGTTATTTAATTAAAAATAAATATTAAATTTATTTAAAATTTATTATTATAATCATATTTTGTAATATGTTAGTTCATGATTAGTATTATTAAGTTACATAGGTATTGACAACATAATTACATATTAAAATTAAATGTTTAATGTAATTAATTAATATTTCACCATAAACTTAAAATGAAATTAGTTTTAACATATACTAAATATAATTTAAAACTTATGAACATATTGTTGACGTTTAATATCCAATAGAAACAGTCACCTGAGTCTATAAATTTGATGCGGTATTGTGGGGACAAGTTGATTTATCTTTTTCCTTTCACATTTTTATTCCAGGCTTTTTTTTGGAACTATGTTACGCCGCTAAATTCATGTGCAGATCTCTTCATCTATTCCCAGTGATTTTCTACCGTAAAATATGGACCAGTGAATTCAAAGCTGTCCACCTCACCACAATTACATTAACAAGTGTACTTTTTTTTTTTTTTGGTTGAAAATACCAAGTCTACTTGACTATCAATTCAGTTCATAGTTTATTGATATTCATTTGCTTACAAAAAATATTTAATAAAAATTAAAAAAATAATTGATAATTAATTAATATATCAATCAGCTGTGGTTAGAACTTTCTCTTATTTGAAGTTATTTTTCAATTTTCGTTGCTAATAATTAATATAAGATAAAAATATTATTTTAAATTTTCTTTTAAACTTATTTTATTCGTTAATCTCTAATATATATATCGTTTAATAAATGTGTATCTTTGTATCTAAAAAATTCACAAATCTTTTTAATTTGTAATAGGTATTCTTCTTTATTCTTTCTTTAAATTATTTTGTTAATTAATTATATATGTAGAAACTCTATAATAATAAATTAGCATATAAAATATTTATTTTTATTAGTCCTTTTATAAATTAAATACAAGAGTTAGACATAATTTATCAAATACTTAATATTTATCAACGATCAATTATATCCAATAACTATTTGAAACAGGTCCTTAGATATTTTGTATAGAAATTAACTCCTGATAAATAATTAAGATTTCACATCTCATCAATATTATAAATATTAAAAGAAATTAATATTTTGAAGCAAATGAAATAAGCGTGTAAATCTTAGGTTATATAAATGTTAAATTGTTGAAATTTTCTTTATCCATGTCATATATATTATCAATTTCAGTTAAAGTTAGTTTTAAATTATTATTTATTATTTATTAAATAATTATATATAATATAACTAAATATCATAATTTTATATTATATTATAAAATTATTATATTAAAAATTAAAATAAAAAATTAGACATTTTTAAAATAGGCTACACCAGAAAAAAGACAAACAAAATAATATATCGAGCCAAATGAAGTTTCACTTTCAGGATATTTCAACTCCTAAAACTGACAAAACTTGATTTTTCAAAATACCCATCTTATTTTTCTCTATAAAATCCAAAAAGAAGATTTTATTTATTCACTTTCAGAATTTTTTTTTTCCTAAAAAAAGAAGGTTGTATCTGTTTGATTGGTTTATATGAATTTATCATTCAAAAAAGGTGAGCTTCAATGCAGCACACCATCTAAAATGGCAGAATCCCCTCTATTAATTCTCCTCCTTGCAAATGATTTTCGCCTCGGTGGTGAAAGGAAGTTCTAAAATTTTATGTCTAATTGGAAAAATTAAAGGCAACTTTTAGGCTAAAAAACATTAGAAGAAATTATTCTTACTAATTTACAACACATTTTTTAATATGATAATTTTAAGATTTCAAAATTATTTTTATAAAAATTAAATTTAAAAATTTTACAAATAATTATTCAATTAATTTGAAATTTTAATTAATATAACCATTTTATTAATAACTAAAAACCTCCGAAAACTTAGAATATTATAATGTTATACTATTAATAAGCTTCTATTTGATTTATCAAATTCACTCCCCTTTTCTTTAATTTGAAGTATAAAACAAAATATCAAAATTTTAAATATAAATTATACATATATTAGGGTTTAAACTTTAACAGCACTCTTCCTTTTAAAAATTTTTGATCCACCAAAAAAAGATTATTCATAGATCGTTGAAATAGAATTTATGCTTTACTCACTGGGAAGTGACGTTATTAAACTGTCATATATTAGGGTCAACTTCATTTTTCTCAGGATCCTAATTGCCATGTTAATGCTAAGAAAACAGATAAGTTCCAAATATATTTTATATATGCACATACGCTATCTAATACATGTATGTGTAATATCATTGTGGGCAAAAATAAATAAAATATTATCATCAACTAACCATTTTATTTCAAAAATCATTTTATGGTTTATGCTTTTATCTTTTGCATGGAAATTGAAGAGCTTCTTCAATTATTAGCCTAGAATTCTGAAACCATAAGGGGTCCATTTTGGGCTAAAATGGTTACTAAGAGATAAAAGAGTGATTATTGAATTATGATACAGATATCTGATTTTTGTTCTCTTTCTTTTTAACCTAAAGAAAAAACTGCAGAAAGCAACCGATAGCTCCTGAAAGATTAAAACCCCCATTTTTTTTAGAGGGAAAATGTCTTTCAGAAAGCACAGCTCTTTAGATCCTAGTTTGTCATGATATCTACGTATGGTGAAAGTGAAAGTCATGAATATAGTTGACACAAATGTTCTTGAAGTATTTCTAATGTACTATATTAAGAATCAAAAGGACAAGATTTTGATTTTCTATGCCAATCCAGATCAAGAATCAAAACGAAACTTTCGATCCCATTGTCATCAACTAGCGAGTATGTGCAAAGTTCAGAGGTACCTATTTCGAATTGTATAAACTTGTCATCATTAATTTTATTATATGCCTTGCTTTTGTCAGCATTCTTGAGCTGATAATTAATCCATGTGAAGTTGATTGATGATCTTCTTTTCATATGAAATGAACACTTTTCATCAGACATTATCATCAGAAGTTCTTGTGGATTCCTCCCACTCATCTTCTTCATTTCCAAGTAGCTTTTAACTACTGCATTCAAGTTCACATTCTACATATATAATACGATGTTTCTAAAACACAGGTAGATAATTAAAATGGAAAGGAAGACTTTATTGAAACATTCTGATCAAGGGCAATGTTACAATAGATCAAGAAATTATGTGCACCTTTATTGGTTCAACTAGACAACGTTGATTACAAGAGGAGAAGGCTACAATTTAATTTTGCACTTTATTGAAGAGCCTCCTATGTTAGGAAATATCTCAGATAACCAACATGTGTTACATACTGTATACAGGGAAATCAAAAGGAAAAGAAAATAAAAAAAGGAACAAAAGAAATTTTTGAATCAACAAATTGGTGGTTAATTTCAGAAAATCAACAAATTTAGAAACATGGAGTGGAGTTGTGTGTTGTATATTTCTGTGCATATACATTGGAGTAACCTTCTTATATTCAGTAATTCTTCCAAATATATTTACGGTTCTTGATTAGTCGGTCTTCTGCTTCCACCTCAATCAAGTTCTTTATAATTGCATCCGTCGCCGTCATCAAAAATTCCGACCAGTCCCTACACACATAAGAATCGAACATCAAAACCCCATTCATCACATTTACATTATTTGAGCAAAGACTAACAAAAATACACTCAAAACTATAGTATCAAGGCCGTTTTAAAGGCAAGAAAGAAGGGTGTATTTAATTACCCTTTATAGGTGTCGAATGTAAGTCCGACCGTGTACTTTGCCTCTTCAAGAACATCGGCAAATTTTTGAAGCTCCTGAGGAGAACAGCTTCCATTGCTCTTGACACGAAGCTCACTAGGTTTCACATCGCAAAATATGGGAATGAATCGTTTCTTGGACTCCATGATCAAAGACAACTCATGAAGACAAAAATAGGAGTTGCAATAACGAGGGGAGAAAACAGCAATTCCTAGTTTGCAATCGCGGAGAGCTGAATCAATCTTGTCAAATAGCTTATCACCAGGTTTCATGTTCTTGCTATCCAAGAAAGGGTAGAGCCCGAGTCTTGAAAGATGGTGGTAGAGCAACCCTGAAATGGTTCTCTTGGTATCGATACCTCTATGATTAATGAAAATATCACAGGGTGATTTATTAGCGGTAAGGACACGGTTGTTAACGAGGTAATTATGGGGGTTTAAGTTCAGGACTTTAGAAGACAGGTACCTGGATGATGTATAGACTGATCTTTGCATGGCTTCTTGAAGGAGCTGAACGAAACAAAATATACTTGATGTACAAATGAGAGAGTAAATTAATTAGGAAATATATACATATATGCATAGGTATTTATATAAAATATAGAATGGGACTTGAAATGCTTGATTTTCAAAGGAAAAAAATTCTAAATGAGAGACCGCCGTGAAATTACCAGGTATTTGCTCTGCAACGAGAGACATGAAAGAGGCAAAGGAAGTAAAAAGGTTTGAAATAATTGGCTGAGCCCTGACATGCATAATCCTTCAAACACGTCCGTTTATTGTTCTATATATTTTATTCATATATTAAGGATTCGCTGAAACAGTCGCACATCTCTTGGGCACTCTCAGATTTTTATTTCCATGTTTTTTTTTTTTTCACTTACCATCCTTTTGGAAGACGAAATTGAAAATTTTAATTTCAGTTTCAATTTCAATATAAATATTTTATTAAATAATATTTCTAGGATCTTAGCTCAAAATTAGAAAATTAGATTGGCTTTGTATTTTAAAATTTATAAATTTAGTATGGAATTAAAATTCTAATTCTTAGTAGGCTACCAAACACTATAAATAGAATTTTATAACTCAATTTTAAATCTCAATTCCAATTTTAAGTTCAATTTTATGAACCAAACAAACTCAAAATTAAAGATGCATTAGGCATGAGACTTGTAAAAAAAAAAAAAAAGAATCTCTAATCTTTTATATCGATTCCACTCATAACTTTTTTCTTTAAATAAAAAGTGATTAAATGAGATTTAAATACTTTAGGATTTCAGTGTAGCCCTTACATAATTTGACCCTCAGATCTTATATTTCAAATTTGACTTGAAGTCAATTAAATTAAAAGAAAATTAATACATATATCTACTAAATAAGATAAATACTTTTTTTTCTAAAAAATCTCGCATATTCAAATGTAAAATGTAAAAATAAGAACAAAAAGAGATTTTATGTAAAAATGTTACTTATTTTATTTGATTGAGGTTGTCTTTAATAAATATATGTATACTCTTTGAGTATTAGAAAGGAGATTGCTCAATTATTAATTTACTAAATTCTAGAGTGATATAAATAAGAGTATAAGTGTCATAAATTTTTTTCAATGTCATATAAAGGGAAAAGTGACTAGTAGCACATGACAAATTTTATATTATAAATATTAGAATATATATATATATATATATATATATATATATATATATATATATATATAATTTATTAATTTATTTGTGTTACATAGAACCCAAATTATAAAAGTTAATTAAACCATTATTCAAAATAATAATGTGAAATAATACAAATATAATTTTAAAACAAAAATAAGAATAATATGATTTAAAAATAATACAAATAAAAATATTATATGAAATTTTAAATTATATATAATTTTTCAATTATCTTATGATTATTTATATTATTTTGTAATAATTTATTAAAATAAAATTATTTAAAATGACAAATAAATTACACATTAAATTAAAACTTTTTTCATATATTTTTCAGGATTGGCAGCAGTGTTTTTAAAACTGGACTGAAGACCAAACTGATCAACTGGTCGGTTCCCGATCTGGTCTATTTGATCGATTCAACTGGTCCGGTTCAATGACATATTTTAAAAAACATATGAATAATACTTTAAAAATATTTAAAAATTAAAAAATATATATAATATGATAAAATAATGAAATTTATTTTTTAAAATTTAAATTTTGAGTAAAATAGTGCCATTTTTTGAAAAAATTTAAATTTTGCATAAAAATAATATAAATTTAAGTTAAACTAGTTTCATCCGATTTCGGGTTTACTGATTTTCCCTTTTAACTGGTTTTTTTCGGTTTTGACTAATTTTTTAAGATGTCGGTTTTCAATATTGAATCGAATCGAACTACTGATTAGTTTTCAATTTTAACGATTCAACCGGTCGATCTGATATAATTCTAAAAACCATGATTAGTAGTCATAAAATCCCAACAGTATGGATAGCTCTCAAGGTTAAGACAAGAATTAATTAAGAATAATCCAAAAGAAAAATATTGTATATGACTGAGAGAGGGAAAGAATACACATAATTAATTAGAAGAGAGACAAAATGAGTAAGAGAGACAAAATTTTATTTTATATATATATATATATATATATATATATATATGACAAGTTATTGTTAAACATTTCATATATATGTCATGAAGTTACAATAAATATAACAATTAATCTTAACTTTTATATATCTTTCATTGATTGTTTAATTTAATATTCATTAATTTTTAAATTTATGTACATGTATTATAAGTATTTCATTAATAATTTACTCTTTCTTCTTTTTAAACACTTTTAAATGTATTCACTATTTGTTATTCTATTATTAAAAAGTGACTAAATAACAAATTTTTATAGTTATATTATATGTTTTCTTTCTATTAAAAGTATTTTATTAGTAATGACAAATCAATAATTTATTAATATATTAAAATTTTAATTAAATATTTATTTAAAATATAAATAGATATGTCAACTAGTTTATTATAAACGTCAATATAACTTATATGGGTAAACAAAATGATCTGAAAAATTAAGTAGAATAAAAAATCAATCAAATTAATTAAAAAAATTTAATTAATCAGTCTAACAATTATGATTTTAATTTTATTTTAAAGAATTTTAATTTTTTATATTCGAAATTATTAATTAACCAAATTGATTGAATATATATATATATATATATATATATATAATACTAATATACTACGTATATTATATTTTTATGCGTGTGTTACATATAAATTTATATATAACACTGTTTATATTTTCTCTAATGTATAATATTATATATTAATATATTTTAATAAAATATATTTTTATAATAAAAATATATTATATAAATATTTTTCGATTAACCAATAATTTATCGATTACTCAACTAATTTTTCAGATAATTGAATTGATGATTTTTTATACCCTTGATCTAGTTGTTAATTTGAAAATTTTCAAATGACCGATCAATTTAGATTAATGCTCTTAGGTCGATTAACTAAATCACAAACACTCCTAGTGACTTATTATTGCTACAGGCCCCCTTATGATAATAGGAAAAATAATATTATTAGTAAGTTCTTGCTATTGTCGGTATTATTTTATGAGTAATTTATTTAATATTTTATGTAATGTATTCTATATTTCTATTGCTTGAATACTTTTTTTTTTTCAGAATCAGAATTATTTAAAATTTTTAGTAAATCATACATGAGAGTATGCTTTATATCAAACATATTCTTTATTTAATATAATTTAAGTAGTAAGTTTCATATTTTAGTGCTTTAAATAAATAAAAAATAAAATTTTTTATTTAATATCAAATTATTTTTATAATTTTATGCTGCAATAACCTAGGAGTAATAATATTATGGTTTATATCATGTATTACAATCAATTCATTAAATAATTTAATCTTATTTTTTTAATTGTTTTTTAATTTATTCATTATTTGTTACTTAATTAAAAAAAAAAGAAATTAAATAATACATTTTTATAGTTATATTATCTATTTTTTTATTAAAAATATTTATTAATAATAAAAATAAAAAATTTAATATTATATTTAAACTTTTATTAAATATTTATTTAAAATCGAAATTGAAATACAACCTACATAATGCCCAGATTCATGATAGCTTATATCTTCTACTAAGTTACTAGCCAGCTAGTTAAATAATCAAAAGACTAAAAGACAAAGTGAATATCCTTATCCCTTATTGTTAATTCATAATGCGTTGTTGGTCAATTAATTTCACTGAATTATTTGAAAATTATAAAATTATACACAAAGTTTAATGAATTAATAATATTAGCTTCATTAAAATTAAATTAATCTCCCTACAGTTTAATTTTAAAAATTAATTCATTAATTTTTATTGGATCCATAACCTCAATAATTTTAATTCAATCCGTACTTACATATTATTTTTCATAAATTAATTTAATTCATACAATTTTATTAAAAATTATTTAGAGGTGAATTCTCACTTTTGATTTAAATATAAAATGTATTTGAAATAGATCTACCAGGTTGCACATAATTTTATGACTTTGTTTGTTGGGTAACTCTTTATTAGTTAAAAATGTATTTGTAAATTCTATCTATTTTAATAGAATTTAAGTCAAGCATAGCTAATTCTATAGAATTAATAAAAATAAAAATTTTTTTTATAAATTATTCGATATACAAAATAACATAATTACCAACTTATAAATAAATTTTATAAAATTTTCTAAAATTCATTTACTATCAAATATACTGAACTGTTGAATCTTTATTTTTTTTGAATTTTTTTAATTCTTAAATTTCATGTTAAACTCTTAAATTCTTTTGTTCATATTAAAAATTTCTTTTATTGTTTGAAATTTGAAATTCATAAGAAATTGTTCACAGATTTAAAAATGACACTATTTTTACTCTAAGAATTCTAAAATTACAAAAATATGAAAATATTATTATGTGCCCAAAACTCCTATAAATGTTTTAGATTTATTTGTTTAATATTGTAATATTTATAAATTACTAGTTTGATTTCATTTAATTATTTTTTTATTTGGTTTGTTTAATTAAATTTTAAAATAAAAATAATTTTAAAAATTTGAGTTGACTTGGAATAAAAAAATTAATTAAACCAAACCGAATAAAAATGATAATAATATTAAAGTGTATTTATATTATTTAATTAATTTGTAACAAAAATAAATTATATTTATTAATACTTATACAAAATATGAATATGATTTTAAAATAAAATACGTTAAAATATAAAAACAATTAAAATTTAATCTAAAAAATTCAAAATCAAAAATAAAAAAATCAAGTCGAGCCAAATAAAAAAGTTTAGTTCAGTTGAATTTTTTATTCAATTTAGTTTAATTTTTTTAAATTGATTTTTAATTTTCAACTCAAACGATATTTACATAGTCCCAATAATTACGGTTATGGCCCTTATTATGTGGTTTGGCCATGGAAATAGCAATGCATTAGTCTAAGTGGCAAAGAAACGACAAATGCAAAAACGAAAAGTAAGAAAACGGATGTGAAGAAATGGTAATTTTTAAAAATATTAGAAATAAAAATGAGGAAAACATATAAATATAAAAAAGAAAAATATAAGGACGTATTTATAAATATTTTTTATCTATATAACATATATTGAAGTAATTAATTTTGAGATCATATAAAAAATAATATTAAAAATAATTATCCAAATCAATATTAATTATAAAAAATAAATAAAAAGATAATAATTAATTAAATATTTAAAAATAAATATTAATTATTAATAAATTTCATAATCAAAATTAATAGTAGAAAAAAGAACATATTTCGAAAGTGGAAATACATTTCTTAATTTTTTAAAATTGTATAAATATGTCTAAAATATTTTGAGAGAATTTTGATGAATTTTTTGGAAGAAAATATTTTTGAAACATGAAAACACTTATTTCCAAGAATTTGTGTGCATTGTAGACATTAGTTCAACTAAGGATCCTAAACAAAATTGATTAATACTAAAAAGTGGTTTATTTAATTGATTTCATGAATTAAAGTCACTGTACTCTTTTTTGGTCTTTTTTTTAAAAGACTTTTTTGGATTATTAGGCAAAAGTATAATGAACGAATGTGTCCACCAAGCATATTTAAGTACGAATTTGGGACTTGTAAAATTTTTTGAAGCAGGACTCGTGAATTGAAAATTTTGATCTTGACTGGTTGAACATACGTACTTTGTGGACTTTATTGAATGTCGCAATGGATTATTGAAAATGGTTGCAAAGAATTGTACTATGCTTCCGCAAATGTGAATGATACATTCTAGTTTTATTGCTTGTTTATAGGGTGGCAACGGTCTACACTAGTGGCCTTGGGTTAGATTAATTTTAAATTATTTTTAAAATAAAATTAATTAATTATTTTTGTGTTGTTAATTAAATTATGTTACCTATTACAACTGAGAGTATATTTGATCAAAAGAGGAATAAAAAAATGTGGAAGAAATCGAATCTTATGTGCATAATAATTATGAAAAGGGCCATTTTTAAAGCATTTAGGGAGACAATATTGAAAAAAAATTACTATGATTAAAAATTTCTTTATTGATTGAAAAGAGATTTGTTAAAAATGAAAAGGCTGAAATAGACACGTTTAAATTATATTGCATGAAATTTTCATGTTATACATCCATATCATGATGATCTATGTCATTTAATTATATTGTATATGTGGTCATTGATAGGTTGAATTATGATTAATGTAACGAATGTCGCTTTGATCTTATATTGATATGATTGATGGACCAAATTAGCTATATGTACATTTTAATAATGACAACAAAATTGAGCCTATATGATTATTTTACAATACATAATTACAAGGTTATACGTATAACCCAAGTGAGATATTGTTGATCATAAATCCAATATTGAGTTTATATACTATCAAATAATATTAAGGTCAATTAAAAGTGACCCAATAAAATTTGATAATTTGGACTTTACTGTATCTGACAAGGTATGGGTTTTTAATGTGTAAAAACTTAAGATTATTTTTATTTCGTGATGGGTAAAATAAAAATTCACGGGTAATACACACACACGTATGTTTTGTTTATTCATTTGACATTTTATCACCTAAAAGAAAATGTAGATAAAACTTAAAAAACTCTTTTGGATAGAGAACATATTAATCTGAGAGATCAACCACATAACTCAAAAATGTTATTGATCACTATAGATTTTGGTACGCTTCTATTTAACAACTGTTTATATTTTTTGATAATTTAACATGAGAATTTAATATTTATGTGATAGTTTTCATAAAAAAGATTTCTTCTAACATGTAAAAGATATATAATATGTATTCAATTCAAATGAAGAATTAATAGTTGATAGGTTATTTAACAGTTATAATTTAATATATATATATATAAATTTATCTAACTGATTTTATTTTTATAAATAAAAATATAAATATACTATCGAGTGTTATTTATTTATTATTTAAAATTTGTGTTTGCATTTATAATTATATATAGAAACAATAATCAATAATAAAAATTTTATCAAACACTAGGCTCCGTTTACTTTGCAAAATTTTTTTTAGAAAAATATTTTTCTCATTTTTTGTATTAGGTGCATCTAAAAAATTGATCAATGTAAAATATGTTCTTGATCAATCATTTTAAAAAAATGACTTTTTATTTTGAAAATAGAAAGTCATTCTTTAGACTTTAACGAATTGATTCAAATGAAAAATAAGTCATATAAATATATGTGTTTATTATCATTGATAATACTTTATTGTTAATACCTATCATTAGTTATCGTTGATTGACAATGGTCGACGAAATAAATGGAGCGCAAAAAAATTATTTTTAATGTATTTTTTCTTATATTAAACTATAAATAGTATGATTATACAATATTTTATGATCTAAATTTAATTATGATCTTATAAAATTAAAAGAAAATTAATATTTTTATAGTGTAATCACCAAATAATAATAGTAATTAGCAACTGATAAACTAAATATGACCTTAAACTTACTATAGATTATTTGTGTGGTGGTCTTCTTGCTTGTTTTTTTTTTTTTTTTTGAATTTTTAGATAATAAGGTTTTTTTTTTATAGATTAGAGAATTTTAATTGATTAAAAAATTTATTGTCAATCTGTGCATCGCACATACTATAATTATAAATTATTTCTTATAATTTTAATATGAAATTTATATTATATTAAATTATTATATATTGATTGGCTATAGAATAATTTTTTAATTGAAAATGTAATTTTTTCTATTTAAAATTTATATTATATTATAATTATTATTTTAGTTTAAATTAATTTTAATTACATTAGATTTTTAAAAATTATGTGTCGGTTTTAAAAAATTAATAATATAAGACAATTGCTTGGCATATGAAAAAAAAAAGCATAACATAATTTTTAAGACTAAAGTTTTATATATATATATATATATATATATATATATATATATATATATATATATATATATATATATATATATATATATATAACAATACAAAGTGTCATTATTATAATAAAAAGGCGATGCAAGTCTTTATAATATTATATATTTTCACTAGAGCCGAAAAATTTTGGGTTTTCATTGGGATTGGATCAAAATTGGACTGAAAATTAATTTCAGAATAGTATTGGTCTTTTAATGATATGTTGAACCGAGAATAGAATCAGACAATATCAAAACCGAATTGAACCAATTATATATATATAACTTACATTAATTTAATACAACTATATGTCATATATTTAAATAAAAATATATAAATTAAATATTGTAAATATATTATATATTTATATAGTTGAATATTGCTTAATACAAATCTTTTTATAATTAAGTTATACTTTATTAATTTTATGCATTCAAAATAAATAATTTTATGTTACAATATATTCTACAATTTTTAAAATGATTGTTTATATGTATAAAATGGATTAAAAAAATTATAATTATGAAATTTCAAAAACAAAATAATAGATTTAAATTTAAGAGTGAATCAGAACCTAATCAAATTGAATAGAAAATAAAGAATTGAATAGAACCAAATGACTAAACCGAATCAAAATTTCGGTTCAATTTGGTCAGGTCCTTTTATACTTCGATATAGTTCCAATCTGTTGATTTTTTAAAGGATTGAAGTTTGATCCAGTGCCAGTGTTTTTAAAAAAATTAGACCAAACCGACCGTACACCCCCTAATTTTCACAACTTATATTTATATTATAGATATTTTGATTTGTATATATTAGCAGAATGTTTGACTCTATCAATCAATGGTATACACACTTTATTTTATGATAATTTTTGTCACTATTTGAATTTTAATCTTTTTACGATGATGCTTACAAATCATAAATTTATTTTAATAAAATATTTAGACAATTTTACAAGTCATATATTTATTTCAATAACTATTACACAACTTCTTACATTACTAATTAAATAATAAAATGTCAAATTTAATATAAAAGTGTTAATTTTAATCTTTTTACAATTGATGCTAACAAGTCAAGAATTTATTTCAATAAATATTTACACAACTTTACAAGTTATAAATTTATTTCAATAAATATTACACAACCTCTTATATTACCAATTAAATATCCCCTCTGTTTTACAATATATGTCATTTCAGAAAAAATATTTTAATTTAATTGTCATTCTACATTACCAATGTAACATTAATTCCTTGTTTTTCAAAGTTATCCTCATTATCATCTCCTCTCTATTTTCTAATTAAAAGTTTTTTTTTATTAGTATTAGTGTAGAGTTTTAGTTGAAAATAATTAAGAGTATATTAATCGATATTAATTAAAATTATTTCTGATTAATTATTTTCTTAATTCAAGTACACAACTCTAAAAAAGACAAAACATTGTGAAATGGGGGAGTAATAAAATGTCAAATTTAAGATAAAAGTGCTAAGATATTATTGATAAAAGAACATAAAAATAAATACACAAGTTCATAATAACATAGAGAAATAAATGTAAACTAATTAAGGATTTGATATACAAATTCAGAACAGTAATATTAAATAGAGCGAAAGCAAATCTAATTAAGGATTAAAACCATCATGTGTCTCTTGATTATTATAATTACAAATTTTTGCAAATAAAACTTAATGATACATGTTAATATTATAAAAATAGGAGACTAGATATTTCTCTCATTTCTTTAGTTGCAAAAGGAGCTATTAAAATGGAGCAAACTAAAATTAAGGTTCAGGCTAAGGATAAATAGGAGATTTAATTTATATATATCGAAGAGAGAATTTAATAGGTACATCCAGTATAGGTTTTATCAGCATTTTGAGAATCAGATCGATAAAATTAGAAATCGGTTAATGATTTGATTTGATTTAGTATTAAAAATTGGTCATCTAGAAAACTAGTAAAAAAAAAAAAACTGCTTAAAATTAAAAATCAAATCAAATTGATTCAACTAAAAATTACATCATTTTGTGAAAAAATTTAAAATTACACTATTTTATTTTAAATTAAAATTTTAAATAATTTTTTAAAATATTAAAAATTTAACAATGAATTATTAATATAATATTTGGTCTGTTAATAAATTTTAGAGATGATATTTTGAGTAACTTTACAAGAAAATTATTGATAATGATTACAAACATAAATTTTGTAACATATTTTTTTTTATCGAGAAGTGTATTATTGACATATTTTTTCATCGATAGACATCACATTATTTATGAAATCTTATGAATTACGAATAAAAAATTTATAAATAAGTTAAACCGAATCGAACTATATGTAATGTTATAAACTATGTATTTAAGGCTTGATTTTGGATTGATTGATTAGATGGTATGAGTTTTATGTTCCAAGCTCATTTCATCAGAAATTTTGATATTCTTTTTATTGAATTATATCATAAAATTAATTAATTTTAGCTATATATTATGAACTGCACAATTAACTATATGAAATATTATTAATTGGATAGTTTTTAAAGTTTTTTATTCCAGCAATGTCGGATTAATCACCTCGCAACTCTTATGAGATAACCTTAAAACTCCACAAAGCTAAATAGTTGGTTGTTGTTCACCCCCGAGTCAAACGGTACACATTGTGGATGTCCACCAGACTCGAGCTTACAACATAAGAGTACCTCAACTAAGCCCTTGACCACCCGAGCTAAGCCTTATTAGCTCCTACCCTGCGCTAATTAAGCTTGGTTTGTGGGTAAGTAATTAATTGCTCTTCATATAGCTTAGGTTGTTTCTTGTCAATTACTAACTATAGCCAAACCCATAATTGGCACCTTATACTTTTCATTATTGGTCACTTTAACACCTCACTTTTGATTTTAATCAATTTAATACTTACTGTTTTATTTTTAGTCTATTGAATACCTATCAAAGTACTAAAATAAGGTGAGTTGCATGCAATTATTTTCATATTAATTGGACCCAAATGCTCTTATTTTTATGTAATTATTTTTAAAAAATACTGGTCACCCATAATTCTAAATTTCTAAAAATGCAAATTTATATTTCAAATTTAGAATCAATTCTAAATATAAGAAAAAAAAATCATCTTCAAATGAAATCTAGAATTTTAACATAAAAACTACAATTGAAAAAAAAAATTATCTAAAAGGTAAAAAAAATTTTTAATTCACATTATAAACAAAGAATTTTACTTTCACAAATATTTCTTCCAATAGCTTGTAGACATAACACTCACCATATTTTATCTTTCTTTTGGCTTTCATTAAACTCACCATAATTTAATGAAGAATTACTTATCGCAATTTCATCATATATTAAGAAAAAAATAAAAAAAAGCAAAACCAAATTTTTTCTAGGACTAAGGAAAACTAATATCTATTCATCAAGTCTGTAGAGTCCAATTTCACTAGAAGTGACCTAATCTTGTTTGAAAATTGCTTGTAGGAACTCCCTTCATTACGAACGATGTTTTCCTTTACTTAGGTCCACTATCCTCATTCTCATTATTCTAAAAGTATGAACCAAAGCTATCACACCATTTGTTTTCCAGTTGCAGTCGCTTTTATGATCACACCATTTGTACTTCTCTTTAGGAACGTACCATGTCTCTCTATCAAATCCTGGTGCATGGTTAATCCTTCACCCTCATGGATTCTCTGTCAGTAGTTGGAAACTATAAAGCAACCTCAAGGCATGGTGAGAAAGAAGTCCTATTGATGGCTTGAGTTACAAGTTCAAGCTCGTAATAGATAATGTGGTCCTAGCAGAGGCATCTTCATTGCTGAAACTACAATAAGTGTAAGACAAATTTAACATGATATAGGGGTTAACCTAGATGAAAATGAGCAATACCCATATGGGCATTTGAACCTAAGAGAGAAATACTTTGATTCAAAACTAATCTTAAACAAGAACAAAGCATTTTATAGGGCAAATTTTAAATTTTTTTTTTGCTAATAAAAACCCATTCAACCCATCATTCATAAGTCTTACAAAGTCTATCAAACTAGGTCAAAGACTGATGAAAAAGAGATCTCCATTGCTAACATCAAAGAATTTAATGGTTAAGAAGAATACCTCATCTTCGTTGCCATTGTTGAAGAGATCGTTGGCTTTAAAAAAAAAAATTCTAATATGATATTGTTCTAAAGATAAGAGCTATTACTCTTGTTGCTACCGTCAATAAAGCCATAAGCAAGCTAATGATTTTGAGTTTTTGATTGATTTTAGGAACAACAAAAGAAAAGAGATGAAAAATATTTTGATCAAATTAAAATTTGAGTTTATGAATGTATTGTATTCACATGAAAAATAATGTGTGATTTGTATGTTGTATTGATGATAGTAGTAATTTGTATTTTTAATTAATCACAAATAAAAGTATAAAAACTTAATAGATTAAAAATAAAAGTTAAAGGATTAAAATGATCAAAATCAAAGGTTAAGTATTAAATTGACCAATCACAAATAATTTAGAGGGCAATTTATGCATTTGCCCTTACTACTACCTTTCTATCGTCTTGACCTAACCTTAGCTACTTTATTTTTTACTTTGGAGTTTAAAGGTACTATTAATATTTTTATAGGACATGATGTTCGTAATTAATCTTCTACGTTATGTCTAATACCAAATTAGTTAGCTTAATAACAAAAAACACCTTTAACATTTTTTTTGTTGAAGTATATTAAAAACGTTAGAAGATATCCATTTGCTATCATAATGTTAATGATGCAAAAGAGCCCAAAAGGCTCAATGGATTGCGTGCAAACTAAGTGCAAAAGGATGAGAGCATGGAGTTTTCAAATGGAGTGCTTAGATTAGTTTAGATGGAGTTCAATTCATGGAAAGAAGAAATTGAGATAAAAAATTGAAGTAAGGTCATGCGCATGCTTGTGCATCATTGAAGGTTGGCACCCATTTCTGGTAGAAAGTTGCAACACAACCATGCACATGGCCGTGTGTCTTTGCAATCCTTTGATAGACTCTTGCAACACGACTGTGCGCATGACCATATAGCTTCAAGCGATTTTTGGCACAAAATTTTTGTAATACAAAATTCTTTATTAACTAATCCTAGGGCTTTATTATCGTCCTTATTTCATTAGGAAAAGATTAATTAGTTAGTTTTAGGAAGAAACTAGTATTTGGAAAGGAATGCAAGTTCTATTGTATTTAGGAATATCTTAGGAAGAATTTTTTCATCCTCTATTAGGATTTGTATTAGTTTAAGCCTTGTAAGCTTATAAAAGGCCCCAAAAATGAGTTTGTATGAAGTTTTCTAATAATAAAAGTTTTTTGTAAGATTTTATTCTCTCCATAAGTTCTTGAAAGAATTTTGTAAGGGTGTTAGGTGGATTCTTAATAACTTTGCACAACTAGTAATTCTAGACTTAAAATTGATTTTGGCTAATCTAGGTCTTGAATTACAGCCTTTAAATTTTTATAATTCAGGTTGCTAGAAACATATTTTCTAGAGGTGTAAATTAGGGTTTAAAGTTTTTTAGGCTTGATTCTTGAAATGATCCATTCTCAAGCATACGATCTAAGGTGTTCAATCACCCTTGCTTATATCATTTGATATCAGAGCTTAAGGTTTTCAATTTTCAAGCAAGTATCCTTTGTTTTCATTGTGTTTGCATCTTGTTTTTCTTTGTTCTAACAATTTGTTCACCTTATAGTTCATCCAAATGGTTCTTGTTCTTGTTCTTCTCCTTCTTTTTCTCTTTTCAATTCGACCTAACCATCATCATTATGTTCTATTTGGTTTTCTTTCAATCTTTTGCATCAATTCTATTTGTTACATCATAATTAAGTGTTCTACATTATTTAATTATGTTCTAATTCATTTTTGCATCATCAAATTCCAAAAATCATAGAAAAAATTGTGTTTGCATTGTTTTCCTTATCCTTTTTGGATTCTTAGTGTTTCTAGTGTTTAATTTGATTTTCCTTGGTTCTTTCTTTATCAAATTCATTTCTTATATTGTTCTTACTAATTATTTGCTATTTTATTTCATTTTTAAGTTCATTCCAAATCATATCACAACTAGCTTGCGATTGAGCTTAAGAGTATCCAATTCAGCCTAAACTTGTTCTTGCATTGATTTTATGTTCTCCGTTGTTCTAAGTTGTGTTTTAACTTCTACAATAAAAAAAAAAAACAAAGACGTCAATTTTTAAAAAAAGACATCAAAAGAAAAAAAAAAAAAGAAAGAAAGAAAAGAAAAGAAAAGAAAAGAAAAAGAAGCTAAAGAAAGTAATTGCGTTGAGATTGTGAGAAAAGAACTCGAATTGGATTTTATAAAAGTTTGGATTCGACCTTAAATTTCAAATTCTTTGATTCAAACTTTTCAAATTCTAATTTCTTTTTCCTTCTTTCAATTGTGAATTAACCTCTAAATTTTGCTAAACTGGTTTCTTTCCTTTAAATTCATGATCTTAGTTATCTAGAGTCATTAATAACTCTTGAATTGTTTGTTAATAAGTAATTGAGAATTTATTTGACAATAGTAACTTTAGCTCCTAAAGAACTTAAAGAAAAGAACTTGAGAGGTAAAATGTAAAAGTGTGTGAGATTATAAGAGAGAAAAAGTCTTATTGTGTGAAACATGAGTGTGAGTGTCATCTTTTGAGCATAAGCACATTAGAGAGTAATTTTATGAGGATTTTCTTTTGTTTACTAACCATGATAGATTCATGATCTAGGGTGGAAGCTCTTCATGAAATCCATGCAAGAAAAGATGGAGCAATTAATAGGCAACATAGAAAAGATAAAAGCTAGTCAACAAACCAACACCTTAAATGCCATCAACACTACTATGATGCAATCTAGACATGGTAGACGTGTGCATGAGGATGATAGTGATTCTATGGAGGATGGCTTCCTATGACATGACAAACAAGATGGGAACTTAGGTAGCATAAACATGAAAATATTTTCTTTTCATGGTAAAAATGATCTTAAACCTTATATAGCATGAGAAAAAAAGGTAGATTTTATTTTTGAGTGTCATAACTATAGTAAGGATAATAAAGTAAGACTTGTTGTTGTACAATTTATTGATTATGCACTTGTATGGTAGGATCAATTGAGAATTAATAGGTGTAGATGTGGGGAAGATTCTATTGTAACTTAGTTTGAGATTAAAAGAATCATGAGAAAAAGATTTATTCCTTAATATTATCATAAAGATTTGCTTAACCATTTGTAAAAGCTTGTGCAAGAAAATAGAAGCGTGGAGGAATATTATCAAGAGATGGAGATTACATTAATTCATATTGAGAAGGATGATGAACAAACTAATGCACAACTTCTTAGTGGGCTTACTAGAGACATATAACCAATGTGGTTGAGCTACAACATTATGTGGATTTGAAGGATGCCTATCATATGGCCCTAAAGGTGAAAGGCAAATTAGAGGAAAAACTTCCAAACTCAATTTTCCTTTTTCTAATTAGACTAACAAGTTGAAAGATGTAGAAAGGTCCAATGTATAGTCCACAAATGAATACACATAAAGAGGCAAAGACGGAGGGAAGCCTAAAAATGAGCTCAAAATCGAATCATCTAAGTCCTAACCTAATTTAGTTAAATGTTTAAATGTAGAGGGCGTGGACATGTAGCTAAGGATTATGCAAATAAAAATACTATGGTTATTATAAATAGGAATATTAAATATAAAGATAGTGATAGTGAGGAAGAAACGGATGTCGAAATGCCCCCACTTATCGATGCTAATGATGAAGATGAGCTTAATGATTTGGTTAACAAAAAACTAATGTTTACTTGGCGTTCTTTAAGTACTCTAATCAAAGGAGATTATGAGCAAAGAGACAACATCTTCTAAACAAGGTGTAAGGTCTAAGGTAAGGTATGTTCTTTAATTATTAATGGTAGTTTATGTACTAACATTGCTAGTACTTATATGGTAGAGAAATTGAACTTGTCTACTCTTAAACATCCTAAGCCTTATAACTTGCAATGACTAAATGATAATAGTGAAGTGAAGGTTACCAGGTAAGTTAGAGTTTCTTTTTCAATGGGTAAGTATCATGATGATGTTCTTAGAGTTTCCTAAATGTTTTTCTTCTTGTTTTGATGTTTCCAAACCATTGTTCAATGATTTTTTTTTTTTTTTGCTTTAGGCATTATTCAGGTAGAAATTTTCTTTTAATTTCAAAGATTCTTTTGTTTCTTATGTTTCTAGTTCCTTTTCAAATTCTAATTCTTGGTTTTTAAGTTTTTTTCTAAAACCTAGATTTTCTCTTTCTAGTGTTTTTGTTAAAAAGAAATTTGATGCTTTAATATTTCTTCATACTAGATAGATGACGTTTCCTAAGTTTTTTTTTTTTTCGTGTCTTTGATTTCGTTTGTCATTATTTTGCTCTTTTTTTTTTTTTTGGCTTATAGTAGCTTTGTTTTAGGTTTTATTCAATTAGTCTTTGATATGGGTGGAAAGACTTGCTCATTGCAAGGTAAATTTCACTTAGGATTATTTTTTAGTTATTAGACTTATGTTTGGATTTTTGCTTTCTTGTAGGCCAAGATTTGAGGATGAATCTTTCCAAAAGAGGGAATGATACAAATGAGCTCAATAGACCCAATGGGTTGCGTGCAAACCAAGTGAAAAAGGATGGAAACTTGAAGTTTTCAAAAGAAGTGCTTAGTTTGGTTCAAATAGAGCCTAATTCATAGAGAGAAAAAATTGAGATAGAAAGTTGAAGTACGACCGTGCATAAGGTCGTGCGTCATTGAAGGTTGGCACCCATTTTTTATAGAAAGTTGTGGCACGGTCGTGCGCATGGTTGTGTGTCTTCACGATCCTTTGATAGACTGCTGCAACACGGTTATGCACACGACCATGTGACTTTGACCGATTTTTGGCACAAAATGTTTGTAATCCCAAATTTTTTATTAGTCAATTATAGGGTTTTAATATTGTCATTATTTTATTAGGAAAAGATTAATTAGTTAGTTTTATGAAAAAACTAGTATTTAGGAATGAATACAAGTCCTATTATGTTCAGAAAATATCTTAGGAAGATTTTTTTTCTATCTTCTATTAGGATTTTGTATTAGTTTAAGCCTTGTAAGCCTATAAAAGGCCTAAAAAATGAGTTTGTATGAAGTTTTATGAGAACAAAAATTTTTTTTGTAAGATTTTGTTCTCTTCTTCGGTTCTGGAAAAAACTTTGTGAGGTTATTAGGTGGATTCTTCATAATTTTGCAAGACTAGTAATTCTATGCTTAAAATTGGTTTGGCTAATATAGGTATTGAATTACAACCTTTAAATGTTTATAATTCAGGTTGTTAGAAACATATTTTATAGAGGTTTAATTGGGGTTTAAAGTTTTTTAATCTTGACTCTTGAAACAATCCATTCTCAAACATTCGATTTAAGATGTTCAATCACCCTTGCTCGTATTAGTTAATATTTTTTTATCAATTTTAAAAATTAAGATATATGGTAAATATAAATATATATAAGATTAATATTAGCAACAATAATCAACTATTTGCTTTTATAATTCAAAAGCTAAAAAATTTGTTTAAATTTTCAAGTGATTCTCACTATTTTATTTGCGTATAAGTATTAATTTTTGCCATAATTTATTAAGGGTATCTTTGGTATTTATTTTTAAATTTCTTATTATTATTTTAACTTTTTTCTTTTTAATAAAAGAAAATTTATATTAAAATGGAGGAAAATACGTCTCAATTTAATGAAATTAAATTATAAAATATTTCAATATAATATATAAAATTAAATGATTAAATAATGTAATATGATAAAATCTAATGTGTTTGTTATAATTAATCCTTTCTTAAACTATTGTCTCAAGCTTTTACATGTAAAAGAATTTACTCTTAATTAAATAAATACTTATGGCATTTAAATGCCAAATCACTAAGCAAATGTTAAATTGACTCTTGGTATATGGCGTATAATGTTGAGAGTAGCTTTAAATTGACGCTTATGATGGCAATTAATGAATTCATAAGAGTGAGATTAGTGCACAAACTTAAAAAAACCCTTGTCGACACCATAAACTTAAAGGCTATTAATAACTCTTTGGTTCAATAATATTAAAATCATTTTCAATATTGTAAAATCTTGATTTGAATCTCAAGTATAGCTAAAAAAAAAAAAAAAGGTAGAAACTTATAAGCAAGATTAAGGGTGGACATTTGATTCAAACTGAATTGAATTAAATTGATTAAAATAAAAAAATCGAATTTAGAAAAGATAAAAACTAAATCAATAAAAATTAAAAAATCAAATTTAGAAAAGACATAAATTGAATCAAGTTGACTAAATTTATAAATCAAATTGATTTGGCTTGATTTATTTATAATTTGATTTTATTTAAATCAATTTTTTAAAAATATTTAAAATATTTTAATATAAATAATAAAAATTTTATAATGTATTTTAACATATCTAAAATTTATTATTTATATTAAATATAAGTTCAATCATCTTAATTTGATTTAATATAAGTTCAATCCATTTTGATTCAATTTTAATTAAATTCAGTTCAATTCAATTTCACTGATTTTTTATTTTTTTTTTTTGTATCTAAACACTAAACCTACTCAAATTAACTAAAAACTTTGAAAAAAAATGTGAATCAAACCCAAATTCTATTTAACCTGAACTATACTGACTGAACCAATATGATTCCTAGGTTTTTTTTTTTTTTTTTCACCCATGGCAAGACGGCAATATATATATATACCAACGTTTGATTCTAAGATAGACTACTATTATTATTTTAATTATGTTTGAACCTCAGCCGATTCAATTAGGCCAGTCGAGACGGGCCGTGAAAAGAGAGCTATTTGGAATTGTTTAGCAAACTTACTAGAGGATCCTTCTTTCTTTGGTGAGTTTTCGCCAACGCTCTTACTTTGAGAAAACTTTTGTATCCTCTCCATCCATTAGGTAGGACTATAAACTATTCATTCATAAATAAATTAAAATTTTTATAACTTTTTTAAAAACTATTATTTATTCGACACAGGAAATAATTTAAATGATTGATTTATAATTCCACGTAATAAATAAAAAACACTGAAATTTTTTTCTATAAAATAATGCGATTGTAATTTAAATTTCATAAATTGTGAGTGTAATAGGACAACTTATAGTTTGCTAAAAAATCTAACAAACTAATAGTATGATGAATAAATGTACATTTATATTGTAGAAAGTTAATAATTCAAAGCATAAGCATTTTCAATCCCTTTAAATATTTTGAATGTAAAACAAAAAGCAGTTTGGCTAGAAAATTTTTGATTGTCATTTCAGCTTAATCTGATGATCATTATTCTTTCGTTCATTAAAAAAAAAAAAAAAGAAAGAAAGTAAACATATTCATTGGATTAACAAGGAAATAAGTAAGTGATTGGAAAGCAGAATTTTGGATGCTTGTGAATAGAAAAAAATGTTTGGTTTTGACGTGTTAATTTGGGCAAAGGCCTTAAAGGCAACTATATTTTATCAAAATGGGATGATGCCCCACATGTCTCTATTTACAGCTAATGGTGCTAAACATAGCTGTCTCACGGCTGGCTTCACCCCAACTACAAGGCCATCTATCATGCATGTGGAAATTCTTCCAATCCATCATTCAACTATTTGTAGATATTTATTTTACTGCGATTAAAAGTGTTGAAATATTGAATGTACTATTACTATAGCATTATTGTTTTACCAAGAGAAACATTATTGCATCATTGGCCAAGATTGTTGGTATATCCAAATCGAATTGAGTTGGTTGTTTATGTTTTTTTTTTTTTTAATATATATAATGATTTTTAATCTTTTGGTTGTATTTTTTACCCCTATCAACACCAAATAACAGTCCCAAGGCATAAGGTCAATGAATATTTTTATTACAATTATTAGGTTTGCGAAATCTGAATAATATTACTCAATTATTGAAATCTCTGCAAGCAAGCATTTTGACAAGAAGATGAAGATGCCATATTCCAGAAATATATTCTTGGAAGTGATAAAACGACGTAGTTTTCAAATGAACTACTTTTTCGGGGCCCCGTGTCCGAAGCCAGCCAAAATGGCCCCAATCACTTTTGCACGAGCGGTCCATCTCTTCTGGCACTTCATCTCCAAGAAACAAATGGGATACTCACGTAACGTTCAACAAGTTCAGCTCTTCACTAATCACTAGTACCACTACTTCTTTTTCACTTCTCTTTTTTTACCTTTCTTATAATACCAAGCAAGATTACTCTTCAAGAAAGAGTAAACCTATCCTCTCTATATACGCACCCATCAAAGGTTATGCATTTTTGAGCTTTCTTTCTCAATGCCTTCATCATCTCTTCTCAACTATTCTCTCTTTCAACTCACCTCAACTCGAACCAGGTACTAACTCCACTGCACACGTTACTTACTTTTACTCTTAGTTATCTTAAACTTCTTCTTCTTCTTCATCTTCTTTTAAAAATCTTTATAATGTTTAATTATGAATGTGAAGATGTGATCTGGTCCTGTTCTATGGAGGCAAGACTGAGAAACTGGTTTCTGGGTTATTTGAACCTTTCATTTCCCACCTCAATTTCGCTAAAGATCAGATTTCAAGATGTGGGCACTCTATCAAACTCTGTCCACCCACCTCCAATGCTCCTTGGTTTACCAAACCCACTTTTGAGAGGTAATAATGCATATAACATTGGCATCTTCTTCTTTGTTTATTATTATTATTTTTTTATCTATTGGAGAGCGGAAACCGCCCATCTTCTGCTTTATATACATACTCTATGTTAAATTCTATTGACGAGTTTAATTAAAGTTTGGATCTTCAATTGAAAATCATGCGTTTGAATTGATTTTTGAACTATTAGTGAATTTAGTAAAGGGCATTGAGGTATCTGGCTACTCATTATTGGATAGTTTCATCCAATTAACGAATAGACCACCTGGAGTTCTTTTTTTTTTTTTTTTTTGAGAAATGAATACTGTAATTTACTGTTGGCATCTAGTGAAGCTTAATTATTCATGATGTGAAGAGTCAGGAGATGAAAGCCATGGAATATTTAAAATACAAAAATTGGTATCTAAAAGTGTAGAAATTGTTATGTGCACTGAATTCACTGCACAGGTGCTGAATCATCCAATTACGGGAGATTTATACAATACACTCTGGATATGAAATTATGGAAAATTACGAAATGTCACTGAGAAAATAGGAAACTAGATAAATATCTTTTTTTTAATTGACTGGTTCACCATCCTACATGGTGAATTCAATCCATATCAGAATTTCTTCTAAAAGAGATTTGCCCTTCTGTTGCATAAATTTGTGCGGTTTGTTAGTACCCCAGCAGTACTAGAAAGATTTGTCCGTTTAGAAAAGGAAATCTTACAGATTGAGAGTTCAGCTCAAGCCAATGAATTGTCAAGCACTGATGTGCCTGGACAGTTGGAGGAAGGTACACTTCCTTAGCATGACCAAAAGTTTAAGTTTCCTCCCATGTTGGAGTTTCTGTACTTTCATATGGTAATTATTAGGAGTTATGTGTACTAAATAGTTATTAGCTTTGTTTTCTCAGGAAAAGGGTTACCTGCCAATTCTGACATAAGGAAGTCAAGTGATCCTCTAAAGTATTTTGCTTGTCCGCAGAATTTTGTAGATTAATTATTGTGCTCAACTAGAGAATTAAATTAATGATTCTTTGGTGTTTGCTTCCAGCTAAGAGGAGAACCTGCGAGAAAGAATAATGCTGTACCAGAAGAAAACTCCAAGTAACTCGTCCTATTTGTTTTCAAACTTAAATGTCTAAACTTGGTATGCATATTCTCTTTCTAAGGCATTACTATGCTAGCATTCAACTACAAAGGCTTCTTGAAACACGGAAAACATTGCTCCGCAAAGAGCAAGCTATGGCTTATGCCTGCGGCCTTGTTGCTGGATTTGAAGTGAATAATATGGATGATCTGATTTCCTTTGCAGATGCATTCGGAGCTTCACGGTTGAGGTATGATTTGGCAGAAACTCTCACTATCCTGAGTTTTTTCTGGACAAGATTTTCTGACTGTAAAGTTAAAAATTCTGAACATTTAAAGGGGGAAAAAAAAAGAGAGAGAAACTTTTAAACACTGACAGAGAGCTCGTTTACTGCTTAAAATTGGATGTCGTTGAAAAATTATCAGCAAATGGCAACTTGCCATGTTGAAATTGGATGCCAGTCATAATTGTTGTCTGGTTTGAGGATGATTGTTTATGCAAATATCCTTGTACCAAAAAAAAAAAATGTGAAGCTATTTCAATAAACCAGAAACAATCTTCCCTAGTCTTTAACAGTGGTTGTTTGTTTTGTTCCTTGATGTCTGCTCTTTCTTTTAGCAAATGTACCATCATGTTCAGAATAGAGAGAAGAATGATTAGCACCCTGTTAACATACCTACCTCATGCCCCCTCATCTCGGTAGAGTTTCTTTTGATATTGACCCTGCAGTTTTGAATTCAAGTAGTGTTTATACGCAGAGAAGCATGCATTAATTTCAAGGAATTATGTATAAAAAAGCATGGTGATGGCCTTTGGATGAAGGAATTAGGTGCAATGGAGGCATGTCCGCCATCAGAATTGTCATTTTTGGGGACTTCAGGAATTGTGCTTAATAATGACACTAGCGCCATTAATCCAAATATCACACTAAATTTGCCCAAAGGTGGATTTACAGGTGATCCTGCAATAATGGATCCCTAGATGCATCAAAATCTGATTCGACTGCAAGTCATGCAAGTTTTGACAGCAAAAACGGTACTGTATTTTCTTTCGATTTCCACTTTCTCCTCATCATTTAAGTGTTATATGCATAAACCAAAAAAAAAAACCTTGAAATTTATCAGATAATGAAATTTGAGAACTGCATCATTCTTATCCTTGTTTGTTCAAAAGGCAATATTTATTGATAAGTATTTCTGACAAACAGTCAGATCTTCTCTGATGCCAATTGCACTGCTCTTTAGATGACAACTTGACAACATCAGATCAGATTCCATCAACTACCACTAAAGTTCCAATGCCAATGCCATGGCCAAACCAGATGCCTCACTATATGTACAATTTCCAGAACCCTATTCAAAAAATTCCTCCATATCAAGGATATCCATTCCCCATGCAGCCTATCCCTCGTCACTATGCAATGAACATGCAATGGCCTTCCAGTCTTAAAGAATCTGGTCCAATAAGAAAGGAGAAATTTTATGAAGAAAAAAGAACTTGAACATTCAGAAGAAGACAGACAAACTGAGTCCACCAACTCTGAGGTAGGGAGTGATTCAGATTCACATCTGCAGCAAGATAAAAAGCACTAGTGTATGGATGCTTCGTGCAGGAAGAACATGGGAAGAAGAAGTCCTCTAAGACAGTTGTTATGCGTAATATTAATTACATCACTCCTCAGAGAAGGAATGGAGGCCAAACTGGTCTCTGATGAATCTTCTTCTGATGAGGATGACTTCATTGATGAAGATTCCATTCAGCAAAAGGTGGATGTTGCAGTTGGGTCATTAGAGAAATTGCACAAGTCAAACAAGAAAAAGGGTCCACACAAAAGCAACCACAGTTCTAACCAGTCAAATAATGCTGCTGCCCAAGATTTTGATAACGGCATTGTCTCAAATCCATCAAAGGGAGAAAAGACAAATAGGAGAGGGATGGGGGATCTGAAGATGGTGAAAGGCTGAAAGACATTGAAAATGCCAAAAATCTAAGATCAGTTATGAAGAGAAGGGATTCCACAGATGTAGATCTGGTAATTCCATAGAGAATGGAAGAATCAGGAAGTGGCTTCAGGGGTATTCTATATGCGCCTGAGTCATCCGTAATTAGGCCTGGAAATGGAGAAGATTGGTGTGTTATCAGCCACTCAAGGAAACCAGAAAAGCAGAGTAAAACCAGTGAGGACATAATTTTTAGTGGTGATTGCATATTGTCTTCACAAAATGATTGTTTGAAAGTTGAAAAGAACAGAAAGAATGTAGTCATTGATGATTCTTTAATGATACAAGCTCAACCAGCAGTGGATGATCTGTATAATTCTCAGTGGAAAACTGACATCAGCATAGCTGCAGATCTTATTTCGGCTTCCTGGCCAGAAAATGGCACTGTGAAAGGAAACCATGAAGTAATGGGTGCTCATGAACAAAATGATCTTTGTGTAGTGCTTGAACGGGATTCTGGATTTGAATCTGCCAGGCAATCCTGGACTGCAGACCACGGAATTGACATATCATTCATGGAAACTGATCGAAGGAGCTCAACTGTTGAAATTAATAACAATGTCGCCAAGAAGCTTCCTTCAAATTGTGAAACCACTATTGTCAAGAAAAAGGAAACAAATGGAAGAAAAGTTCTACGGAAAGAAGTTAGGCCTACAGCTCTATATGGATCCCCAGGGAACAGCAGAGCTGACACAGCAGCTAAGAGCAGCAAAACATCACTAGCAAGTAGGTCCATTGTTCAGAAGAGCAAGCCGGAGAAGGTAATGAAAACTAAATTATTCAATCAAATTTTTTCACTTTATTACATTTCACTACCTTTTCAATTACTTATGAGACATGCTTGTGAACAGGAAGAAGAGATGCAAAAGAAGACGGAAGAATTATTGATTCAACGCCAGAAAAAATTGCAGAAAGAACTGCAGCTGGTGGTTTTCTCCAGCAGCAAACAAGAAAATCCCATTAGAAAAAGGCCCCATGAAGATAAACAAGAATAAAACGCATTCCATGACTCAAGGGACAAACAAGGTAAGTTCATCAAAATCAGGGCAGCTTAAGAAAGATCAGGAGGTAAAAGTAGTTGTGTGTATATCCTCAATGCTTGGTCTATAGGGACCAAATTCTCAATGTCTTTTAACAGCACGTTTGACATCTATACAAATGCTGATGTACTGCTTAAAATCTAGAAAATAAGCTCAGAATGTATAGTTCTAGCCTCATCACATTCTTTTATACTATGGCTGCAAATAGAGTATAAAGGCAACAGGAAATAATAATCCACCAGTTTGAACCTGGCTGGCATGTAGTCAAAACCTTGTAAAAACTTCATCCTTGCTGTATGCATTTCATGATTGTTTGCAATCGGTTCTACTTCCATATAATAAATGCAAAATTGATCACTTCCAGTTATTCCAACATGAAACAAAAGGAAGAAAGAATGCAAGAAAGATAATAAGCATATATAAAAAGAAAAGATTGAAGTCATATTTGTCCAACACACTATGGTGATCCTAGCAACCAACTGCAGTCATATTGCAGGCAGAACAGGCAGATCAAATATAACAAATACAACAAATATGTTTTAGCCAAAATCAGACCTATCTGTATGAAACTATTGCCACTATAGTTGTATAGAAAGCAGAAGCGGCTGATCAAAAGCAACAAATATAAAACATACATTTTGGCATACACCATTAGTCCTACCTTGAAGAAGAAATCCACAATCAAGGTAGCAGCTGTAGACAATACAGCCATAGCCAAAGCCTCCTGTACCAGCATTGACGCTGCCATAATAGCTGGTATAACTGTCACTACAACTACAGGAGCCAACGTAGCCATTACCCTCTTTAGCAAAGGCGCATACAATGGAGACAGCAATGGCTTCAACATGCTTATGGGTACGGAAACAGGAAGTTTTTCCTTCATTTCTTGGCTACCCTGATACCAGATCAAGCGAAAGATAGAACTAGCCATTGCAACAGAAATGTTATTGCATGACCAATCCCATCTCCATTCCCACTCCTCCATTCCACCACTATTACTATTACCACTATCACCTCCTCCTGCACCTCTATTTCCACCGCCTTGCCCATTAAAGTTGCCATCGAAACCATCCCTACGTGATGAAATAAGAAAAAGATATGTACAAACAACAGCTTGCATTAAAATAAATCCACCTACCATATATCAATCCTTCCATTACATTGATGTGTTGCATATATAACACATAAAAACCTACTAAATAGTCTAATAATTCAATTGGGTAATTAAATTTAAATCTCTAAAATATATAAAATAGAGCTTACCCATTTTCATTATTAAGTCCATCAGTGGTGACATAACCCTGTTCTGCTATAGAGGCATGAATATTGTTTACATGAGGAGCAGGTTTTATAAAACTTGTTAAACCATAAATGGCAAGAGTGACAGAATTGCCATACCAATTTCCATTAGGAACAAAGTTTTTTCTTCCATTAGACGTAATTCCAAACCCTCCATATTCCCCAATATGTGGTAAAAATTTGTATGAACCCATAGTTGGTCTTCTTGGAATAAGATTGGCATTTAGGAAGGAAAGTTTTGGAGTGGAAATTTGGCATTGGATTGCAATAAACATGTCGATATTTTTCTTGATTGTTATGGTCTTAAATCCAAATTATCTAAAGAGCTAACGTCAACGCAATGGTGAACCAAAAAAAAAATGGAGATGGTGGTGTTTCGAGGGCAACAGTGATCGAGTACCACTGTGAAAGATAATTCGGAAGTTAAGAATTTTTAAAAAAAGGAAAAGAAAATAGCAACTAGGGTGTGGTACTTTAATGGGCTGGGCCCAAATTAGATTTAATTTTGTGTGGCCTAGAGATCTATTTATTAAATTATTCTATATCGAGAGAGTCTTTTATGGATTGATGTAAATGGTGATTGAATGATTAACGATTTAACATGATAAATTCAATTTACATTAAAATGCAGTGAATTTAATTTGTATTAAATTTTTTCTTATAATCAATAAGTAATCAACAAAAAAATTTTAATGGTAATTTGATTTTTAGAATTTCTCAAATTATTTCCTACTTTTATTTTTTTTTCACTGTGTATATGCACTCCTCCACTCAACAGCCAATTCAATTGGTATTTCTTTTTTTATTGTGATACACTATTCTACAAAATGTTTGAGAAATAAATCATAATCTCATTGGACGGATGGTGAGAAAATCTTTTAATGTCACAACAATTTTGAAAATCTCTCAATTCCATTGTCTTCCTTTTTTGTTTTTTAAAGAAAAAAGACAAAAGGCACACGCTTTCTGCTACAAATATGGGGAGCAAATCAGACCGATTGCAGAACATTACAATGATAGTATATAATTAAAGTTTCAATATCATCAACCGCCATAGTTATAGTCAACCTAATATTTAATTTAGAGTCATAGATTATTTATTTGTTGGAAATACAGTGATCCATAGCAGGAAATTATTAAAGAACATAATAGATTTCATTTGGACAATTTTTTATTTTTATTTTTATTTTTTGAAAGCATTTGGACAAATTCAACGAAAACTTTTGAGTTGAAAATAATATAAGCTCCGTTCATTCCGTGAAAAATTTTTC
>CATIWR010380882.1:0-14124 GCA_949677035.1 Omphalea diandra
TCTCTTGTTTCTGGTATACCCCCACGTTTTTCCCTCAAAATCTGACCCTAATGGTCTGTATTTTATCTTAAATAAGTCAAAAGATTGGGGCTGGTTTCCTATTGGTTGAAAGTTAAAAGTTTTGCTTTTAGTCCCTCTTCTTCGCTCATTAAGCATTTCCATCCATCTTCTAATTCCTAGATACTCCTTATACTTTTAGTTAAGCTCTAAAACACCATTATTTATGATATTATAATATGCACACAATATAAAACAATTTTCCATAATGTTCAAGTGTCCCCAAATGCAATGGTGCTTCTAAATGATTATTTATCTAATACATATGCTCATGTGATAATGCTAATGAATGTGGCTAGGGATGTTATAATAGGGGAAGATTTTGAAGCCTAAAACTCCTATTCATTCAAATAATAAAACAAGGATCAAGTTAAGGGTTAGATTTTATGGCTTGCATGCTTCTAATATTTTCTTCTTCATACCTTTATGCTTCTTATATGCCATATATTCTATTTGGGCAGCATTTTGGCAATGATTAAGAGGGAGATTTGTAATCCCTATGACCTTAAAAGCTTTATGATCTTTATTATAATTTCATAGTTAGTATTACACTCTAATCATCCATTATCATGAAGGAATGATTAACTATCTAACTAGCTTACTCCATTAATTTGTTTCAATATGGTTATCTTAATTAAAGTTATGTTTGACCAACCAATCAAAATTCACTGTTATGATTGATATTATTCTTAGGTGTGATAGAGGTTGTGAATCCTTTTGTTTGGTGAAAGGAGAACACTCTTTTGGGTCGCGGTTGTGATAGGTGCTTCGCCCTAGCAAATTTTGATATTCTAATAGTTGTTTTGGGCACTTGGCATGATCTAGTCCTAGACTTGGTTCCTTCCTTTCAGCTATGAAATTCGCGGTCACAACTTTGAACTCGAACATCACCATAAATCTTTTTATGAGTTAATCAAGTTTCCCTCGGCTAGATGGCGGTTGCGATCTCCTCTGCAAATTCTTCTAGCCTAACTTCATCCATCCTTAATGCAAGGTCGTAGTCATGAATTAGAGGGTCCTAACTGTGAATTTGGATGTTTTACTCAAAGTTCGAGATTTAGACTTTCATCTAACTTCCAATGGAAACCTAACTTAGAAATTGTAAGAACAACACTTAAACAAACATTAGCACCTATCAATCTTCATTGTCAAGATAAAAAAAGGCCTTTGACTTAGGTTTGACCAACCTAGTCCAACAATCTCCCTTTTTTGATTTTGACAACTTAGATTGATTTTGCTTAAGGAAAATGAATTGCATGAGTGTGAAGTTAAGATGAACAATGATTGTAAATAAAAAATTTTATTGATCAAATAAGTTTATCAAGGATTTAAAAGTTTGAATTTGAATTAGATTGCTCCCCTATTACTTCCCCTCAACTTATACTTCCCTTATGGTATATCATGCACATTCTTTTACTATTTCCATTTCTCCCCCTTTGACAAGATCAAAAAGAGGGTAAAATGTAAATATAAAGGTGCATGGGTGTCAAATGTATGAAGCATAAATTGAGATGAAATCAATAACAAATAAGTATAAGAAACAAGTATAGTGCAGTCACACAAAATGAAAGACAACAAATGCAAAAAAGAAACAACACTTTTATTTTTTTATTAATTACTGTGGGATCACATCTTATACATAAATAAAGAAATAAAAAGGAAACAAAAGGCAATATTAAATAGCTAAGAACAAGCTAGAATAGTAGATAACTATCATTCTCTAAAGTCATCCATTTCTTCATTTGCTCCTCCACCTTGAGCTTCATCACCCTTCTTAACTTCTTCATCATTCTCTTCTTCGAGAGTGTCCTCTCAACCCTTAAAATTTGTGAGGTTGTAAGGAGTAGCACCAACTTTTTCTTAAAGATCCACTAATTCACTATTGAGGTGGGAGAGTAGAAGAAATCTTCTATTGATTATCCTCATTATCGTGTTTAGCTTCTTATTGATTGAGGAAAGAGAGATTTTGGTTTTGGGATTTGGTTGGAGAGGAGGAATAGATTGAGTATCCTCTTCAATGACTAACCTTTTTCTTTTTGAGGCATGAGATGTTTCTAGTTTCTTAGCCTTAAATGCACCCAAGGTATATGTGTATGAATTAGGGTGTATGTCCTTGGCATTAATAAGATAAGGCAAGTCCAGAAAGTTATGGGATGGCAAGTACTTTTTGGTAAGGAAATTTTCATTTTCCTCATTTAGTGCACCCACATAATGATATATATCAGTTACATAAAAGGGAAGAAGAAATTGGCTTTTGGGTTTAGTATTCATGTGAATCAATTGATCTACAAGGTAGCGACTAGTTTGGATATGTTTATTTTTGGTCAAGCAGAAGAGAAAGACTATGTCTTTTTGGGAGACATTCTCATTACTATCACCTTTTGCATTGACAAAGAAAGTGATGATATAATGAAGAAGCCAGTTGGGTAGGGTTCATATGTATTTGGCTATGGAGGTTTTTGGGTCGCGTTTGATCTCGATAGAAATTTGGACCAAAACTCAGGGTAAATAATGTCAAGTATAAAGAAGATGAACAAAATGTCTTTCTCCACTTGAAGATTGAAGAGATTGGATAGTTCTTCAAAGGTAATAAAAAAATAAATCTCTAAATGCCCTAAATATTAACCCATACTGACCTGCTCACGATTCAGCTCTAAGACTCAAGGTTACTGTGCACATAAATTCATGCACTATTTCTTAATAACTGAACTTATCTCGGAATATGAATTCATTCTAGCCCAAATTTAAAAGATAGGAATGGATTTCATCCTCGATTCCAAGTGATTCAAGGAAAAATGTGGAGGGAATTTTGTTTGGTTGGATTATCTTGGAAGAGTTTGCCTTGTAATGATCCTTCTCTTCCTTGGTTATCCCTTTCATCATGTGAAGGGCAGAAGGACCAGATGGTTGAGCTATTGCTTTCCTTTTTTGTACTTTGAAGGCTTTCTTAGGGGCCATTGGAGATAAGAGAGAGTTTGAAGAAGGTTTTAAGGTATTATCTAATGAATTGAGTTGAGATCTAGTACTTACACCCTTTGATGTATCACTAATAATTATGTCCTTTAGGTGATGCTTGGAGTATCTCTAATCCTTAGAAAGATCTTGATTTAGGGTTTCCACTTGTTGAAGTTGAGGTTTTTTTTCCTCTTTTGATGACTTGCCCTTATCATGGTCTTTATCCATCTCTTTTATGGATGATTCCAACTCCCATTTCTCAAAGTCACATATAAGATTATCAACAAGAGAACCTTTCCTAAGATCAAGTTTACTAGATTCATCAAACACAATATTCATAGACTCTTTAATGACCATAAAACTGTTATTAAAAACTCTATAGGCCTTGCTAGAGGTGGAATAACCTAGGAAAATACCTTCATTTGTTTTTGAATCAAAATTTCCAAGATTATCCTTGGTATTTAAGATATAACACTTGTACCCAAACACTCTTAAGTATGACAACTTAGGCTTTCTACCATTCCAAAGCTCATAAGAAGTTTTATTAAGAATAGGTCATTTGAAAACACAATTTGCAATGTAACACGAAGTATTGATAGCTTCAGCCTAAAATTAATTAGGCAATGAATACTCATTAAGTATAGTTCTAACCATCTCTACTAGTGTTTTGTTTTTCCTCTCTATAACACCATTTTGTTGTGGTGTTTTAGGATTTGAAAAATTGTGAAAAATCTCATTCTCTAAGTAATAAGATTTAAAAGATTCATTTTAAAATTCTTTTCCATGGTCACTTCTTATAGAAGAAATGAAGTAACCCTTTTCATTTTGAACTCTTTTTGCAAAACTTTTAAAAGCATTAAAAGTGTCATGCTTATGAGCTAGAAAGAACACCCAAATAAACCTAAAGTAATCATCCACAAGGATAAGTACATAATATTTTTCACCTAAACTAGCACTCCTAGTAGGTCTTATCAAGTCCATATGGATAAGTTGAAGAGGTCTAGATGTACTTACAACATTCTTTGCTTTGAAAGAGGATTGATGTTGCTTTCCTATTTGGCATAATCTATATGTATTGTCTTTAGATAACTTTAGCTTGGGAAGACCTTCCACTAACTTTCCTTTTGAAAAGCTTTGTAGGAGCTTCATGCTAGCATGCCCAAGTCTTTTCTGCCAAAGCCAAGCTTCATTGCTGAAGGACACAAGACACTTGAAAGATTGGTTAGCGAAATTGTCTAAGTCAATTAGGTAGGTATTTCTTTTCCTTTCACCTTTGAAGACTACCTTTTTATCCACCAGGTGGTAACTCGACATTCTCTAGGGTCAAAGATGACTTTATTGCCCTTTTCACATAATTGACTTACACTAAGCAAATTATGTTGTAAACCATCTACAAGTAAAACATCATCAATGAGAGAACAACCATTCTTACCAATAGTACCAATGTCAATTACCTTACCCTTATCATTATTTCTAAAAGTGACATTGCCACCCTTCTTCTCTTTTAAGGCCATGAATAACTTCTTATTTCCTATCATGTGCTTTGAGCATCCATTTTCCACATGCCAATCATTTACTTTATTGGTGGCTGCTAAACAATCCTACACAACACAATTAAATCATTTTTTGGGCACCCAAACATACTTGTGTCCTAGGGGGTTAGGCCTAAAAGGATCCTCCAATTTGAGATGAGCATTCCAGATGTAGTAATAAATGTTGATGTGACCAAACTTCATGCAAAAGTGGCATTGGAGTTTAGACTTATTAGTTTTCCTCTTACACATGGCCTTGGTATGAGTGGGGGTTTTTTCTCATACCAAGATGATGTGAATGTGAGCATGAGCATAAATGGATGAGTGTAAAAATGAAATTTCTGTGTGTATTTAGGTGAGCATGCTTTTTGGTGTAAATATATGCATGATTAGCCTTCTTAGGGATAACTTTGAGCCTTGTTGAGCCTTCCCTTGGCCCTTGGGCAATGGTGGCTTAGTGCTTTGAGCACTTTTTCTTCCAACTAACTCAATACTTGATGTTTGAGGTGTTAAGGCTCTAATAAAGGTTGTGAGTGTAAATGTAGATGAAGAGGCCTCATTGAAGCCTAGACCATGTCTAATTAAAGGAGGTCTTTGAGATACAATAAGTGTATCTAAGGCTTCTTTCCCTTGTGAAACTTAGGTATGGAATTTCTAATTTCTATTACTTTAACCTTTAATGAATCATTCTCCTTTCTCAAGAAGTTTATGGAAGAAGATGACTTTGAAAGATTCTTAACAAATTTCTTGAGTTCTTCATTAGAAGTCCTTAATTCACTTACAAGATTATTCAAGGATTTAAATCATCCTTTAGTTTGGAGCATTTCCTTTTGTAAGATTTCATTTATGACTTGTATTTGTCATATTTCAAAGTGAGAGCTTCTAAAAGCTTATCACCTATATCATCTAACTCATCATATTCTTCATAACAATGGGGTGAAGAGCTTACCTCATTTGAAGAATCATCTTATGCCATGAAGTACAAGTTTACAACTTCCTCCTCTTCATCTTCTTCACTTGAGTTGTCATCCCAAGTTTCTTTAAAGCATTTCCTTTTTTGCTTGTCCCCTTTCTTCTTATTATTTTTTAATTTGGGGCAGTCATACTTGATGTGACCTTGCTTGCCATAGTCATAACAAGTAACCTCCCCATTCTGTCTTTGAGGTTTGAAGTTGCTTTTTTAAAGTTTCTTCTCTATTTTCTTCTCTTTATTAGCTCCTTTGTTCTTATTGAAAGCATAAACAACTCCTTTTCCTCTTTGTCACTATCTTCCTCACTAGATGCCACCTCTGATTCCTTTTCTTTTGATGAAGATTTAAGAACCAAGGTCTTCTTTTTTGGTTTTTTTTATTTATCTCCTTATCCTCTCATCTTCTTCATTTCTTCATCCTTCTTCAAGGCTAGCTCACGAGTTAAAAGCTTGCCTATGAGAATATCACTTGGTACCTTCCTAATCTCTGAATTTGACTCTTGGATGTTGCAAACCCTGGCACCAAAATTTTTAAGAGGTAAAGATTTAAGAATTTTTTAGTTTACCTCATGATAATGAGAATTCTTCCAAATTTTTTCATGTTGGTGATAATTGTAAGCAGGTTATTCGTCTTAACCATGATGCTTTCATTCTCCTTCATCATAAATAGCTCCCATTCAGTCACATACATTTCAAACTTGAAGGACTTCACTAAAGTAATGCCTTCAAAGGTAGTTTTCCAAGGCCTTCCATATCCTATGAGCTGTGAGGCAGTATTGGACCCTTCCTATTTCTTCTCTTGATAGAAAACTAAGAAGGATTGCCATAGCTCTCTTATTTCTTCTATTAGATCTTCTATGCGCTTCAACCCATTCTTCTATTGGGATCAATTCTTTATTTCCATCCACCACCTTAGTAGGTGGCTTCTACTCTTTTGCTATAATGTCCCAAAGATCCACCATATCTTTATCTAAGTAAATTTCCATCCTATGCTTCTAATGAGTATAGTCAGATCCATCAAAATATGGCTTGAGATGGGTGTGGATTCATTCTTATGCCATGATCTTTTCTCACGTAATTAAGCCTTGAAATAAGACAAAGCTCTAATACCACTTGTTGGCCCTAATGTACCAAGAAAATGGGTTGAATTGGTGGGAGATTAAAAAATTTAAAGGGTAGTTTGGAAGATTAGAGAATTGAGATAGGGTAGAGAGAAAGAACACAAGGTGTTTATAGTGGTTCGGATGTTAACAAACCCTAAGTCCACTCCCCAATTCTTCAAAATTGGGTATTTCAATCAACTAAAATTAGTGTTTCCAAGCTCACACCAAACTTGTACAATGTGTTTTATGGCTCACACACAACCTTTACAATTTGTGTTTTTAGGATCACACAAAACCTCATTCAAGTGTTTTAGACAGACTCACACTTTAACCTATTACAAGAGTTTTGAAGGCTAGGCTAACTCTTAACTTAATTACAAAGGTGTTTATGCTTACACTAAACAATTAAGAACTCACAATCAAAGAATAAGAAGTTGTGAAATAAATTAGCAAGAGTTTGGCTACAATAAATGAAATTCTCCTACATTTATGTCTATTTGGTGGAGTATTTATAGGCATTAACCACTAAAGAGACATTACTAGCAAACTATGCCCAAATCTCTAAGGCAAGCTAGGCAAATTTTGCATTAAATGTCTGTCAAACTGATTTCGTGGTCGTGAATGGCATTTTGTGATCGCGATTTTCTAATTTGCACTAGGATGACTAAAATCGCAGTAGAGAACCCCATTTTATGTCTAATGGCTAGTCCACATGTTATTTTGCCATTAGTACTCCAAGAAATATAGTTGTTGTGTTTGACCAATCAACTAAAAGTCACGGTCGCGATTGATATTCTTCTTAGGTGTGATAGAGACCGTGAATCATTCTATTTGGTGAATGGAGAACACTCTTTTGGGTCGTGATCGTGATAGTGCTTCGCTTTCGTGAACTTTATATTCTAATGGTTGCCTTGGACACTTGGCATGATTTGGTCACAGACTCGGTTCTCTCTTTTCAGCTATGAAATTTGCGATCGCGACTCTAAATGTAAACATCAGCACAAATTTATTTATGAATCAATCAAGTTTTCCTTGGCTGGATCACATATATGATCTCCTCCATGAATTCTTCTGGCCTAACCTCATCATCCTTCATGCGAGGTTGTGGTCGTGAATTAGAGGGTCCTTACCATGAATTTGGATGTTTTACTCAAAGTTAGAGATTTAGACTTCTATCCAACTTCTAATGGAAACTTAACTTAGAAACTATAAGAACAACACTTAAACAAACATTAGTACCTATCAATCTTCATTGTCAAGATCAAAAAAGGCCTTTGACTTAGGTTTGACCAACCTAGTCTAACATCCATTAAGGGCATCAAATTGACTTCGCATTAAACTTTAGTTCACTTTTACCATTTTATTCTTGTTATTGGTAAATTCATTACATGCATTTAGCCTCCATACTCCACCATATGCACTAGGTCTACCTTTAGATAAAACTGATGGATTCTCTAAACTTGAGACTTAAGCTCCATTTGGGCTCAAGAGATAGTGAGGAGAGTTCATCACTTATAAGCCAAATACCTTTAGGTATATCAAATGAAGGGTTTATGACAATCGTCCCCCAAGCTTGTGGGAGCCATTAACCACAACAACCATCTCAACCATTAGGCACATGCAAGAGCTAATATCACCTTAGAATAGGACACCACCTTATTTGCATTTCTTCAAAAGGAAAATTAACATCCCTAAAGAACATAACTAGATATGCTCTAAGTAAATACAATGTTACTTGAATTCTCTTTTGATGTAACCATCCCTTATGTAAATACTTGTGTACCCCATTCTCCATTATGTAAATGCTTCCATTTCTTATGTAAATTCTTATGTACATCCTTCGCCTTCTTTGTTATAGGGATTCTCCATTTACTTGTATATCTCTTCCAAATAATGTAAAGAGTTTTCTTTTGTATATGTTGCCTTTTTTAGTTTCTTATGAACATATGTTCTTTTGGGACTCTAAACCTACTTGATCTAATGCGACCACAAATAGTCTCTATACCATATTGATAAAAGAATAAGATTCGACCTAGGAAAAAACCCTAAGACCTTATGTATGGGAGCAATAAGGTTAGAAGGATCTTTTGCAAATAATATGCACATTTCATGCATACATGCATCTCTCACCTTGTTCATGCATCATGCTAATAACCTTTATTTAGTAGCCATCATAGCTCTATCCAAACTCTCATGGAAGAGAAGAGGCAATCGACTAGCTAGGAAGAGTAAGACACCTAGCCCAATACCAAGCTTGAATTATTGATGGAGTTGATTGTGCCATTTGAAGTCATAGAAAGGATAAAGGCTGATCTTAGCCATACTATAGAGGAAAGTATTGTCAAGGAAGTAAATAAATACCTCAATGAGATCTTGAATAATGTTAGGGCATTTACTATTAGGAATGATAAAGAGAAAACACTTATGGAAGCACCCCAACTTATGGTGATTGATGATGATTTGTTTAGGATGAAGGAGTATCATGTGAGCAAACTTGGCAAAAAAGTAGGTGTTAGACTAGGTTGGTTTAAACTAAGTCAATGACCTCTTTTGATCTTGACAATAGTGATTGATCAATTCTAATACTTTTATTAAGTGTTGTTTTGCAGATTATAAGTTAGATTTTTCATTGGAAGTAGGATGGAATTCAAAATCTCCAACAATGTAAAGATCATCCAAATTCGTGGTATGTGTATGGTAAATTGCGACCGCGAATCAATCACAAGAAGGGATGAAGCTAGGCCAGAGAAATTCATGGGCTATTTCACTACCACGAACCATCCAAAGACTACAAAACCTTAGTCATAGAGGAATTCACGGTGAGTGTTGCACCATAGTCCTGACTATAACTTTTATAGTGACAATTGAAGGAACCAAAGCCATAACCATAGTGTGCCAGGTGTCCCAGGTGTTTGTTGAAAGATCAAAAATCGCGAGGGCAAAAATTTAGTAGCTATCGCGACTCAAGAAGTTCAAGCTTCCTTACCAAACAAAGGAATTCATAGTCTTAGTCGTGCCCAAGACTTAGGTATCTCACGACCGTGATTTTTGATAGTGGTTAGAACATAAGGCTATATTTTTTGGGACAACTAATGGAAAGCTGACACATGGACTAGCTGTTAGACATAGACAGGGGTTTTTGCCGAAATTTTTAGCTCCACAATGAAAATTGGAAATTCATGGCAGCAAAATAGTAGTAGCAACCATGACTTTCGCCCTACAAGCATTTAGTACTAAATTTGCCTAGCACATTTTAGAGATTTGTTGATAGTTTTGGTCCAACATCTTTTTGGTGGATATAAGCTATAAATACTCTACCAAACAAATATAAATGCAAGAGAATTCATTAATTTGTAACCAATCTCTTGCCAATTTACTAGTCATTCTTTCAATTCTCATTTATGTGTTTGTGATTGTTTGGTGTGAGCAATAAACACCATTGTAAGATGTTTTAGTGTGAGCATTGAAAACACTTGTGAGAGGTTTTAGTGTGAGCCTTGAAAACACTTGTAAGAGATTTTTGTGTGAGCCTAGAAAACACAAGGTGTAAGGTTATTGTGTGAGCTATAAACGCAGGTTGTAACAGTTTGGTATGAGCTTGGAAACACCTATTAAGTTGAGTGAAATACTCAATTGTAGAGAATTATGGAGTAGACATAAGGTTAGTTAACACTCATACCACTATAAATACTTATATCAATTTCTTTCTTCTCTTACTCATCTTCTTAAACACATTAACCTTCTTTTTAATTTTTAAATAGAGCACTAATTCAACCCCCTTCTTGGTGCCCTAGGCCAACAAGTGGTATTAGAGCCAAGTCTCACTAAAAACCTAATTGAGTGAGTAAAGATCAATGATACAAGAAGGAATCCACTCACACCTCAAGCCTTATTTTGTGGAGCTAACTATACTCATTGGAAGTATAGGATGAAGATCTATCTAGTTACGGATGTGTTGGATTTGTGGGATATTGTTGTTAAAAAATGAAAGCCACCCACCGAAGTGGTGGATGGAAGTGAAGAACTAATCCATAGAGAAGAATGGGTTGAAGCAAATAGAAGATCTAATGGCAAGAATAAGAGAGCCATGACAATCCTTCTAAGCTCTATTTCAAGAGAAGAAATTGAAAGGGTACAATATTACCAAACTGTCCATGGGATTTGGAAAGCATTGGAGAACTATCATAAAGGCACCACCTTGGTGAAATCCAGTCAACTAGAGATGTATGTGATGGAGTGAGAGTTATTCATGATGAAGAAGGATGAAAGCATCACCGACATGACCAATAGACTCCTAGCAATCTTCACCAATATGAAGAAGTTTGGTAGGATTCTCACAAATCATGAGGTAAACTCTAAAATTCTAAAATCTTTGCCTCTTGAGAAATTTGGTGCTAGAGTGTGTAGTATCTAAAAATCCAACTCAAAAATAGGGAAGGTGCCAATGAATGTCTTGATAGGCAAACTCTTAACTCATGAGTTGGCCTTAAAGACAGATGAGGAAATGAAGAAAATGAGGGGCAAAGGAGAAAAATCTAAAAAGCAAGAAAGGAATACCTTAGCATTCAAGTCTACATCTAAAGAGAAGGAAGTGAAGGTTACTTCAAGTGAAGAAGAAAGTGACAAGGAGGAAGAGGAACTAACAATGCTCTCTAAAAGGACCAAGGAGCTTATTAGAAGAATAAAAGAAAGAAGGAACTTCAAGAAAGCTACTCCTAATCCCACATAGAGATCAACCAAAGTCACTTGCTAAGAGTGTGGTAAGCAAGGCCACATTAAGTATAATTGTCCAAAGTTAAATAAGAAGAAGAAAGGGGACAAAGAGAAAAGGAAGATCTTCAAAGCCACTTAGGATGATAGCTTAAGTAAGGATGAGGAAGATGAGGAGATTGCTAACATATGCTTCATAGCTCAAGATGTGACTTCCCATTTAACAATTATTAAAATTCTCTTTAAGTCTATCCATTGTCATTAAAAGACCTGATTTAATTTTTTTTTTATTTACACTATGTCTCTTGTTCACCACATAGTAACTATTTACAACAAAACATACATGGATAAACAAACTAAAATACTAATTTACTGCATACTGGCCCAACCTCTATTCCACTGCTAGACATCAACTTTGAAATGTATACTGGATGCAATCTTTAGTCTACTCTTCTTGAAAGAAAATTTAATGCAAAAGATTAAGTTTGCATACTCAGTAAGTAAATTCATAAAGATACTTCAATCTCAAATAACATAACAAGTATTTAAATATTAATAACTTATTATCATATCCATGCACGAAGTAAAGAGTTTTTACTCTTAAATGCCACATAGGTTATCAAATGTTGTTGCCATACAAGCTGTTGCCACATAGGCTATAGATCTCATTGCCAACCAAGCTTTTGAATGTTATTGCCACACAGACTATCAAATGTTATTGCCACACAAGCTATCAAATGTTATTGCCACATAGGCTATCAAATATTATCGCCACACAGGCTATCAAATATTATCGCCACACAGGCTATCAAATCTTATTGCTACACAGGCTATGAAATATTATTGCTACACAGGCTAGGCCATCAAATGTTATCACCACACAGGCTATTAAATGTTATCGCCATATAGGCTATCAAATGTTATAGCTACACAGGCTATCAAATATTATGGCCACACACGCTATCAAATATTATGGCCACACACGCTATCAAATCTTATCGTCACACAGGCTATCAAATATTATCAATATCTCATGAAAATAAATAAATTGAGAGTGTAACAATCTTTCATCTATGTATTCCATAATATCATCACATTAAACAACATTTCATTCCATTGAGTATAAGTTCATGGTATTTAACCAATCATACATATAGTACATTAGCTATTTACTTACCTCCTCCTTCAAGCTTATTTAGTCGTGGATGGTCTCGACTTATTCCCACTATTATTCTCCATCCCTTGAGGACCTATTTCAATACAACAAATCAATTCATGATGATAAAGTAAGATTTTCATCTTGTTATGCAACTATGGCATGATTCATCCAAGTGGACCTAGTATTTAAGCATATTTTGCTTATATGGCAGCCTAAGATTGCTATACTCTCACAGCAATAACTCTAGATATACTCATCCAAATTACTTGATTCTTTTTTTTAAATAAACTGGACACATAATGATACAACATATTCAAATTTCAAGCCAATATCAGACACATAGAAAATGTGGTGAATTTTTGAATTTTGTCTTATTGCAATGTCATCTCAGCCTGAGTATGTCTTACATTCTTGGGTGTATCTCAAACTGTACAAATCCATTTGTAATAATAATATACCACCAGTTACAAAACACATAAAGGAATATTTTTCATGTTTTACTCATTGTCTAATTCAGTCTATAAAGTCACCAAAATAAAGGACCAAATCTCAAGGTGAGCAGGTTTGTAACATGTTGACAAATAGTCATGATGAAGGGACAATATCTCAACAACCTTGCTGTATTTGGAAACAATATTTCATAGTCATGTAGATCAGATATAAATATACAACTTTCAAGTTTAAACTATCATCAAATTCTGAATCTATGGCCATCAAATTCTTAGAAAATAGAATTAAAAGAAATGTGAGGTTTCATCTCAGTGCAGGGTCAGTCCCAATCATTGAGTCATATCTCTTTCCACACAACAAATAAATCAAAACTGATTTACAGGTATTTAGAGGGGATATAAAACTACAAGTTTAATGTTTTTCAATTTGCCAAAATCAGAATATAAGAAAACAGAAGACTGAGATAATCTCGGTTCTTATGTGACCCAGCCCTACTGATGGAGTCATATCTCCTCACACACACAAAATCAAGCAAAATTGTTTCATACGCATTTATAAGAGACATAAAGCTACAACTTTCATATTTTAAACTTTCCCTAATTCCTCTTCTAGGGTTATGAAATAATGGGTGCAAAATTCCACTCTAACTACAAAACTAATAGAATCAGCTCTTGTTCTCTTGGATTACAACTTCCATCCAAGAGCTCTACCTCAATTACACCATAATTCTCACTAACCATGCATGATTAACATGTCATGAGCGGTTAATTTCAGTTGACAAGAAGATAAATTAACTTACCTATTATCCCAGAATTAGAAAACCTTAGGACTCTTTCCCCAGGCAGTTCACTCTTCTCCCTTTCCTTCTTCTTCTTCTTCTTCTTCTTCTTCTTCTTCTTCTTCTTCCTTTCTTTCTTTCTTCCTTAGCTCTCTCTTTCTTTTAGTATAAACTTTTCCTCTTTTAGTCCATCTTCTTCACTCCTTAAGCACCTTCATCCATCTCCTATTCCCTAGATGCTCCTTATACTTTTAATTAAGCTCTAAAACACCATTATTTATGATACTATAACATGCACACAACATAAGATAATTTTTCATGCAACTATACAAATATTACGTATATTTTCAAGTGCCTCAAATGTAAGGGTGCAAATGTCATCGTTGTGTTTCTCCAATTCACATGTCTAA
>CATIWR010381013.1:0-11829 GCA_949677035.1 Omphalea diandra
ATCTATATAAACAGATATATATATATATATATATATATATATATATATATATATATATATATATATATATATATATAGTATTTTAATTATTAATTAAATTAGTTAACTCTCTCAATTAGTATGTTTTATTAATTATTAGTAAACATTAAAATTTTTTAATTTAACATTTAATGTGTAAGATATTAGTTTGTAATTTATTAAATTATCAATTATTTATCTTAGTTTTAAATGATTAAAAGTGAAAAATATAAAATTTATTTTATTTTGGTTTATAAAAATGTAAATTTTAATTTTTAATAAATTGAAATAACCGAATGCAGAACCGGTATCAAACCAAACTGAATGTTTTTGAAAGAACCGAACTAAACCATCTTTAATTTATAAGGAACAAAACCGAATCGAACTAAAAATTCAAGACGGTACAAGTTTTCATTTTAAAATCCCAAAAATTTTAGTTTGGTCTTAGAGATTTTCAAATCTCTAAATTGGACCAAACAGTGCTCATTCCTAACCAATACTATGTAATTTTTTAATTCAAAATATAACTAAATAATATATAGATGTAACTAGTAAATATATAACAAAAAAGTAGATATTATGATGAATTTTATGCAATATTATCAAGTTTATATATAAATTGTACATCTCTCTATGTAATATAAAAAAAATTACATAAATTTTTATAACTTTTTACATATTATATTGATAAAATCACATATTAACACAAAAATAATTTAAAGTTAAATATTGCAATCGATACTATATAAATTTTGCAATTCAAAATATAAGTAAATAATTTTTAAATGTAACAAATAAATATTTATAAAACTATATATTACATCTTCAACAACTATTATATTGTAAATATAAACTACTATATTCGATTTTTATATCTATAATGAAAGGTATGTTTTTTAATTATTAAATTTTATGAACTAGATCTGAATTTTGTGAATTGTTTGGTCGATCAGACCTCAAGACTACTGTTTAATTAGTGAAACAAAAATTAAAATGGTAGACTAAATCGAACCGATGTGCTGTAAATTATATTCTCAATAATGTTTGAGACCTATAGTTCGAGATATAAAATAAAAGTTTAGATAGTGGATTATTCTTGTAATATATATGTATATATAGTATTTTTTTGGGATGTAATTAACATATTTTGTACACTTTTTTTATTTTTTTTTAAAATAGCTTCTTATAAAATATTGTCTAATAAATTTATAAATTTAAATAAAAATTATTAAAATATACATTCAAAATTGTAATTTATAATTTTTGTCTATCATATTTATACTAACATTTTGATTGAATCTTTATTTTTTTAATTTATATTTATTATTAAAAAATCATGTTAAAATATTATAAATATTAATTATTAGTTACAACAATTGATTACATTAATAGCATGTAACAATAATTAGTGACCTATAATAATAGTTTACTATGTAGTTAGTTATATAATTTATCCAAATTGCATGTTATTTATTAATTGGATATAAAATTAAAACACTCAGATAATTTTTGAGTACTTAAATACGAGGCACTCAAAAATTACCCTAAGAAATTTTCTCCCTATACATAGGGATGACCTGTGTTGACGTAGGTGCTTTGTGTCTATGTCTTTAAAATTTACTCGTGTCTGAATTGGAAGTTATAAAATTCAAAATTAATTTAAATTTAAAAATTAATAAAGTATATAAAATAATATTTACTATTTTAGAATTATTTTTACTATGTAAAATTTGGATAAAATACTATATTTTTTACAAATTTTTAAATTTTTTATAAAATAATGTGGTTTAATTTTTTTTTTTAATTGAACTGTAATATGTGTATAAATCCAAAACGGTCTATCCAAATAAGATAAAAAGAATAAAAAATAAATAATATAAATATATGTATATTAAAAAATTTATTATTTTGATTATCCTTTATGATGGACTCTATGGTCATCAATGATTAGTAGATCATATATATTTTTTATTTTAAAATATTTTAATACTTAATAACAAATAATATAAATATAAAATTTTTATTATAATTTATAAAATAAATATATTTTTTAATTTTTTTAAAAATATTTTATAAAAAGGAATTATTTATTATAAAATAAGACGAATATTAAAATAATAAGAACAAATAATGCTGCGATATTCTTTGTTTGTCGGCTACTTGGAGTTTTTTCTTTTTGGATAAAAATATGTCGCGTAATAAAAAGTGTCAAACCAGAACATGTTAATAACTTTTGTTAGATGAGATTATTCACTAATTATATCATATATTAAATGTTCATTTAAATCAAATAATATATTTATTTAATTTTAATATGGTCAATATTTTAATTTCAATGTTAATTTTCTTTTCATCATAATTAACTAAAATTTATTTTAATTCAATTGTTATTACTGTCTTTTTTTTTTTTTGTAAAATGAAAAAAAAAGTGTAATGGTAAAAAAATATTGCACATATAAAAAAAAGAAAATGCACTATTATTATATTTGTTCCGTAGAAATAAAGATATCTGTTAAATAAATATTAAATATGGAGTGTGTCCAGATAATTGCACAAATATATTATGAGATGCAATAAATAAAATAAGCGAGCAGTTACATGTTCCTTGCGTGTTCAATATATTTCATATGGAAATTTTGTGATACACACCAATTTTGAAATTTGAAGGTGTACAAAATAAACAACTTTATCCAGTCTGTCCATTGACTCGGTCAACAATGAATTCCAGGAATCGTGTATCATGATGTGGGGTCCACGGTTTTCTTTCTGCTATAAGGGCTGACAGTTTATGACACAGTCTAATTAATGAGCCTGTTTAAGGGATTTTATGGAAGAAAAGAGGGAAGGTGGGGTTTGTCCAGTTTTTTGAAGTGATTTTGAACCGAACTGCTATCCGATCCAGTTTTCACAATTATGCAATTAATGATATGACATGACATATGCTGAGTTTAAATTTAATATAAATAGTTCATATCATAAACGGGATAAAAAAATCAATTGAAATAAATTAATTTATTTAATCTGTAATATATATAATTAAATATATCGTATAATTTTATTTTATAAATATATTTATATTAAAATAAAAATTTTAATATAATTAATTAATTAAACTATATTTTAATTAAATATTTTTATATTATACCCCACCGCTGCCGTATCTTCTCTCGGAGCAGGGGTGCCAAAGCTTCCCCAAAATGGACAAGTAAGACCATCACTTAAAAAAAAAAACGTTGACTTGCCAGGTTCCTAGCTGTAACCTCGCATTTACCTTTTCGTTTTCTTATACTTTTTCCTTTTAAATACTTTTTAAGAGGTATTTTTATTTTTTAGGTTATCAAATATTTTGCAAAATATATATTTATTAATACACACATGCACATATGTGTAGATTAAGTATATCTCTTGAAATTTAAAATATATTACCCTAAAAGTATATATCTATTATAATTATGAATAATATTATATTTATTAAATTAAAATTTTCATTCCATAAGGAAATTTTTTTTTACCATAATATGTAAAAGCTAGGGGTGAGTAAATGGTCGGTTTGGTTCGATTTTTTATCAAATTTTAATAAACTGATTTTTTATACTTATAATCAAACCGAACTAAAATTTTTGAAATAATTGAATTAATCGAACCGATTAAATTGAAATTTATGTGTTTATAAACTGAACCCTAACCGATCTTATAAAAAATTCAATTCGGTTCGATTTTTTTCAATTAAGTTACACGTATTTTAAATCTAGTTCAATTCAAATTGGTTTGATTTATTATTATTTCAATTTTTCAGTTTTTTCGGTTTTTTATCTTAAAAACTGAATCGAAAATTGAATTTTTTTAAAATTATAATTGAACAAACTGATTTTATTAAATATCAAACCGAACCAAACCAACTCGATTCGATCGATTTTTCGATTCAGTTTGATTTTTGCTCACCCCTAGTAAAAGCACTATTTGTAAATTTGAATTATTTCAGCTAATCAAACATATTTGTTTCAGTTAATAAAACTGAAATTTTTAAAAATCAGATTTTGGCCTATCCATGTTAATTTTAAAATTGAAATAACTCAATTCCAGTCAAAAATTGATTGATCCAATTTTTTTGAAGTTTTTTTTTTTTGCTATTTAAGTTCTTTTTGAAAGTCATAATTACATTTATTATTTATGATGATAATAATAATAATAATAATTTTATTTTTAAATAAATTTATTATAATTTAAAATATACTTTAAGTTTTTTTATGATACAAATTTATAATAACTAATTGTTATAGAAAAGTGAAAGTGAATCGCTACAAAACTATTATATTAATATTTTTTTAGTTATTTTCGCAATATAAAATTTTTAAGTGTAAGAAACAGATATTTATTATTTTAAATAATTAAATATTTATTTATATTTAATACTTAATATAAAATATGCTATATTTATTATTATAAATTATAATTGATTCATTTGTAATATCATGTATTTCTATAATATATATGAAGTTAATATAATATTAAGTTATTTATTAAATTATAATATGATTCAACTCTGGTTCAAACAGATCAAGCTGTGTTTCAAAAATTTTTGGATAAAATTTTTTTAAAAAAAACTTTTGGATAAAAGATTTTTCTTAGTTTTTGTCTAATTTTAATTAGAATCTTATTTTTCTCAATTCCCTTCAAGAAGTGTATTAGTTACTTGTATCAATAATATGCATCAAATGCTCAAAAAAAAATTGGAGAGTGAAAAGCAAAAAGGAAATTCTGCCGTGACAAAGGGATCACTTGAAATGGTTTATTTTAGTTCTACAAACAAAAAATGGTATTTTTCCTTGTCCTCATCAAAATTTTTTAAAAAAAAAAAGAAAAGAAAAACAAAAACGAGCGGCCATTCAGCCATCCATTTGCAGCCAAAACAGACGTCCAACAACCAGAGGCACACAGTCAACGCAGCAATTCGCGCTGTATTCGACAACTATAGCCTTCCCTTTCGCCACGCTTTGAATGACCAAGCCAAACTAAACGAACCGGACTCATATAATGGAAACATCGAACCTCTTTCTGCCTCCTTTCTGACATACTTCTTCCCGTCACTGACCAAGTGACCTTATTGATCACTCTATATAACACCCTCTAACCAATACCAATTGCATATTTTAAACCTTTCAATTCCCCAACCAAAAAATTTCTTCCTTACACGCTGATATTCGATCTTGAATAATTTTTGCCCCTAACAAATTATGGGTTCCAAATCTTGCAATCTTGAAATCACTGTCATATCAGCAGAAGGCCTGCGCCTGGATGGAAAACCCGTGAAAAAGGACACTTTCGTTGTGGTAAAATTTGATCCTCTTAACTCCAAATCAACAAAGGCTGATCACGAAGGAGGAAGCAATCCTTCCTGGAATCAGAAACTTGACATGCACATGCCAATGAACGCTCGCTTTATTATCCTCGAAGTGCAATGCAAGGTTGGGTCAGGTAATAGAGTTATTGGCACCGCTAGCGTTCCCGTTTCTGATTTCTCGGGAGGTTATTTTCCGTCGGGTTATTTGCACTTCTTGAGCTATCGGCTTAGGGATGTGAGAGGACTAAAGAATGGTATTATTAATGTTTCTGTTAAAGTTAAGGGCCTAGCTGATTACGTGACACTGGCAAGAAAGAATCTCAATGGTTACGCTTGTTCTTCTTCCTCATCGCTGTCGCAGCCCACATGGGGAGTGCCTGCTGATCAGAAGAATAGTCATTGTGGAGGGAGCATCGTAACAGGTGTTCCTGTTTGGTCACACGCTTAAATCAATTTCGTTTGGATTGAGTTTCAGTTTCCTGACCAAATTAATTAAATATGTAGATATAATAGTCAAATTATTAAGAAGATTCAATTTATTTGTTTGACGCATCGTCCTTTATTTTCAATTTTTTTATAATTTTTTATTTATATTGACAATAATTAATATTGAAAAATTATAAATATTTAATTTTATTATTTACTATTAAATTAAAAAAATATATAAACTTCATTTGTATGATTAATCAGTACAACTTAACTTGCAAGTATTATAATAATAATAGCGATACATTAAGAAACACAAAAATAAAAAAAATATAATATATTAATAATTTTTTTAATTAAAATGACTGAATGATGACTTGAAATTTAATTGAAAGCACACTCCTTAAATATTAGAACTATAAATTGATTTTCATGATTTTTAATAAATCTAATAGCTTTGGATGTTAGAATTATAAATTGATTTTCATGATTTTAAATAAATCTAATAACTTAAATATTATTGATAAGTTAAAGTTCAAACAAAAGAAAAAAAAAACTTTCACAAAAATCTCTCGGATGAAACGTATGCTGTATCAACTGCTGATTCCAAACTTTTGTACCTGGCAACCACAACTCCTTCACTCTCATAGATTCACGACCTGCTTCCAAACACGTCTCAACTCGTAAGCCCTCTTTCCATCTCAACCATGGGTCCCACCATACTCTAATATGTTCTCCATTCCCAATTTGCCACGTGCATCCCAAAGCTAGAACTTCTCTCGATCTCCACACGCTTCTCCAAACAAAACTGGGATTATTCCCTAGTTTGGCTTCCATAAAATCCTCCTCAGGGAAATATTGTGCTTTGAAAACATTTGCCACCAGCTTGTGGGGATTAACCATGAGATTCCAGCCTAGCAGGCTTAAGTTAAAGCCATGCAAATCTTTAAAACCCATTCCTCCTTTCTCCTTTCGAATACCCAACTGATCTCATTGCTTCCATATCACTCCTTTCCTTCCTTCCTTTCCAGATCCCCACCAAAACGAATTAAACATTCGTTGAAGCTTTTCACACAAAGAAACATGGACCAAAAATGAACTCATACAATAGGTTGATAAAGATTGCACAACTGTCTTAATTAAAACCTCCCTTCCTGCTGATGATTGTAATTTATTTCCCCAAGCTTGCAATCATTTCCAGACTTTATCCCTCAAAAACCCAAAAATAGACCGTTTCGATCTACCTATCAAAGAGGGCAACCCCAGATAACGTCGCATATTCAATGGTGTTGTAACACATAAAACCCCTGTCAAAGCTCGACTTTGCTCCACCCCGACATTTGCACTAAACATAATGCCTGATTTTTGATAATTCACTGCTTGCCCCGATGCTTCCCCGTAGTCTTTAAGTAGTTTTTGAACTCGCAAACACTCCTGAGTTGAGGCTTTAAAAAATAAAAACTATCGTCCGAAAAGAAAAGATGGGAGATGCTAGGGGCTTGACGACACACCATGCACCCATGAATCTCACCTCTACGTTCTGCTTTTTGAGTTACAGCGGACAAACCCTCCGCACAAAGAATAAACAGATAAGGCGAGAGAGGATCGCCCTGCCGAAGACCTCTCTCGGGAATAATGGGCCCCACCTCAACCCCATTAACCAAAACAAAGTATGACACTGTCGAAGTACATAACATAGTCCAACCGATCCATTTCTCAACAAAACGCAATTTTTCCATAATATCACTGAGAAATCTCCAATCCACCCGATCGTAAGCTTTGCTAACATCAAGTTTTAAAGCCACCTCCCCTTTCTTGCCTCTATTCTTCCTTCTCGTATGATGTAACACCTCAAATGCTGCCATTACATTATCCGTTATAGTCCTGCCATTATTTATTATGTTTTATCGGCAAATTATATATACATCAATCATATTTCATTTTGATATATATTAATGTTAGAAACATTAACGAATATTTTTAAAAAATATTCTAAGGTGATCAAAATAATTATTACCAACCATGCAAAATCGCGGATATAGGATTTTTTTGTGTATAACGATCAAGAGTAAAGCTTTAGTATGAGACAAAATATTCTTTTCTAACTACTGTTTATAATGGCAATTTTCCTAAGAAATTCTTAGGTAAACTGATTCTATCACAAACCCAATCAAAATATAACATATTAATTAATGATGTAATAAATATTAATATATTAGTATGTAATTAATTATCTATAGTAAAATTTAATCTAATTACTTTTAAATGACATGATATCATTAATTGATATGTTGTAATAATTATCTATAGTAAAATTTAATCTAATTACTTTTAATGACATAATATCATTAATTGATATGTTGTATTTTAATTGAGTTTGTCTACAGATAATGCGATACACTCGGTGTGTATATATATATATATATATATATGTAAGATTTCTCTTTATATCTCATGGCATAGGTTTCTTGAGTCTTGATCAGAGAACACGATGAAAATAAAGCAACAACTCCTAGCAAATTTAAAGAAGACCAAAACAAACCCAATAACTATTCAAAAGAAAAAACTAAATAACTCATATGCTGATATTCCACCTACAATCCATCTTATTTGTCTCCGTGACATCTCATCAATTGTTTTTCTCTTTTCAACTTTTTTTATTATTCACGAATTGTTAATGTATTGAAATGGTGAAAGGAAAAGTGATGGGATAATCCAACTGGTGGATTTTGTAGCATTGCTCTAATCGAAATTCCACATATCTTTAAAAAAGATTACAATAACAAACAACTTTAGCTCGAGGTACCAAATATAAAATCACATGATAATTCATAAACCAAGCCATAAAAGCAATTTACAAGAACACAATCACAAAATAGAAGCATTTTAGAAGAGCACAATCATAAAAAGGCATTTGATAACAGATAAAAGGCATAAATTTAGCTGAATAACGCTCAACAAGTCATTAGTATAACTAATCTCTGTAAATTCCTATATTAAGAGATAATTAAAGGTGGATACTATTTAGTTCAAACTAAAAAAATCAATCGAATCAAATTGGTTCGATTTGTTCAGTTTAATTTAAATATAATTTTAGTTTGACTCGATTTTTTTAAAAAAAATGTTTAATTCAGTTTGGTTCAATTTTGAGGTTAAAAAAATTTAGTTGAATCAAACTGATCGAATTTTAAAAAAAAATTAAATCAAATTATATTGAACTTATATTAAATGTTTCAACTATTTGTACTTCTTTTGAAACTTATTGCATTCCATTAAGAGAGTGCAAGAAATTTCAAGAGAAATGTAAATACATTATATTGATATTTTAACTATTTGCACTCATTTTTGAAGTTTTTTACACTTCTATGGGCAATTTATTCTTGCACTTCTAGAAGTGCAATAAACTCTAAAATGAATGCAAATAGTTGAAACTTCTATCAAATCAAATCAAAATAATTGAATCCTATTATTCAACTATTTGTATTCCTTTGAAACTTATTGCATTCCACTAAGAGAGTGCAAAAAGTTCCAAAAATGCAAATTATATTGATATTTTAACTATTTGCACTCTTTTTTGTAGTTTTTTGCACTTCTAGAGGCAATTTATTCTTACACTAATTTATTCTTGCACTTCTAGAAGTACAATAAACTCCAAAATGAATAGAAATAGTTAGAACTTATATCAAATTAAATCAAAATAATTGAATCCTATTTAAAATTTATTATTTATATTAAAAATACATAAAAATTTTAAAATATATATTATTTATATTAAACATTTTAAAATACATTTATAAAAATTATTTTTATATTAAAAATATTATTTAAAGAAAATTTTAAAAATATTGATTTAAACTAAACAATCAAAATTAAAATCAAATTAAATCAATTTAGTTTATAAATTTATTCAATTCGATTCTATTTGTATTTTTAAAATTTTAATTTTTAATTTTTTTGATTTCATTCAATTTATTTTGAACCAAATATTCATTGTCAAGAGATAATCAAACCTCGCAAATCATAAAAATAATTTATAAAAAACTGACTACTATTCTTTTTTAAGTATAAAAGCAACATCCAAAATAATATGTAGACATCTTATAAGTCCTAAGCAAATGGTCGGTTTGATTAATTCAGTTTGGTTTTTATCAAAATCAAATAAATCAAATTTTATATTTAAATCGAACCGAACCGAACCAAACCAAAATTTTTGAAAAATTAAATTAACTGAATTGATTAAACTGAAATTTGTATACCTATAAACCAAATTGAAGCTATAAAAGTTTGGCTCGGTTTAGTTTGGTTCGACTTGATTTGATTAAATTACATATATTTTAAATCTAATTTGATTCAAATTGGTTTGACTAATTAATAATTTTGATTAATTCGATTTTTATCTAAAAAATAGAACTAAAAACTAATTTTTTAAAAAAATTAAAATCGAATCATCAAAAAATCATATTGAATTGAATCCATTTTTGTTCACTCCTATTATTATCTACTCTCTTAATCTCTCTAATTTCATAAAAGTTTATTCTAACTTTCATTATTTACTCAAACATGGAAATGACTGTGCATAATTTTAGATTTTTTAAATTATTAGACTAATTTTAAATTGTATATATAATTTATTAATTATTTATGATAAATTTATTTTAAAAAATTTAAATAATAAATAATTATAGATAATAATAAATTTATTTTTTAAATTTTTAAAATTATATTAATTGTAATATCGTGATACAATATGTTAGCATTATACTATTCACAATGCATTTGCCTTGAAGGAAACTATTATCCATGTTGATACAATCTACTTAATTATTATTCTGAATCGGTCAAATTCACAAAAAAAAAGATAAATATTTAATCAAGTTGGCTTGATCGGGTACTCGAATAATTGAACCTAAAAATTAAAACTCAATTGAGCTCTAACTTGAACTTCAAATTTTAAAATCAAATTCAAATTCAAACCTGGCAAGGTTGTACTCGATTTCATTATCCCCTTACTTGACGTAAGACTGAATCTTCCACCATCAAACCATATAAGATAGTACAAAACAATTTAAAGCAGGCAATGAACAACGAAAATGTATAATATCAAAATTTTGGAGCCTATAAATCTATAATTCTCTTAGTTTATTCACCTCCAAAAAAAAAAAAAAACCTAAGAGCCGTCACACCAGAGAGAACTTTCGGGGAAGCAAGATAAGCAAAAAGGTTTCTTTCATCTATTTAATGAATGATTCAAAATAATGTCGTAAAGTTAAATACATATATGACCAAAAAAAAAAAAAAGTTAAATACATACATTCATTGCTGGACTAGCAAACAAGTCGTTCAAAATGTGCGTAATGTTTATTTTTATTTCATTATTTAAAGGTAAATAGCCCAAATTTTGGAAAACTTTCGTCGGTTAAAAAACCCCAATATTAATGGAGCGGCCAAAAGAGTCAAATTCCACGGTGCACTGAAGGTTGAACCAGCCGCCAGGAGCACCATGGAATTTGACCTCTTGTTTTTAGTTTTTTATCATAAACGGGACGCAAAGCCAGCCGCATACTTGGTCTGAGAATCAAACTGCTGTTATTTGTATACCGTGTTCTCAAATCCTATTATAAGTTATTCAAAATATACTAATTAATTTAGCTATACAATTATTTAAAAATTTACTAATTAAAATTAATTATGATTCAATCATTAAAAGCTTCGTTTTAATTCAAAGTACTTTGCAAACTTAATTTATTATAAACATACAAAGCTCTAAAGTTTAAATTTCACCATTCAACTTACCCTGTGATTGGCAATTTTCCATAGGGAGGAAAGAAAATAAAGAAGAAAAATAAATTTTATTTTCCCTCCTTATTTTCCTCCCTCGTGATTGGATAAAAAGGAGGGAAAAAAAAATAATTTTTATTTTCCCTTGATTGGATAGCTAATTATGAAAGGAAAGAAAAATAATATGTAATATATTTTCAATTTTACCCTTTATTAAATAACACATTTGAATATATAATTGTATTGTATAATGATAAAAAATAATA